>JAYRBW010017440.1:0-12894 GCA_036023295.1 Invenusta paracnida | reverse complement strand
TCGGTACGTATTTGTCCTCTATTCGAAGGTCTATTTCTGCGTGTGTGTCCTCGGATTCCACCAAAGACGTAAACACATGCACACCTACACATACATTAGTGTTTATGATCATGTAAGCAATGCAATGCAGACAGTAATCATAAAACACAGAGTTGACGCCATTACCTACACCGTTAGAGACTGGTAGTATATGAGCCTGTGTAGTATCAATATAATGTATGCATGTGTAATAAGTCTGTCGATTCATTCAGACTATAAATTATGTCCTCTTCTCCCCGCTTGCGCTAGTTTATGACTTACCGCCTAACAAGAGAAGCTCCGATGCGACTGGCAAGACAGCAATCTACAACTCTAATATAGTTCCCCACACCAAAATTTCCCCCACTAGCCCCGTATTTCCCCTACTTAAAACTGATTATAGTAATAGTAGTATATAAATCTAAAAAAAGTACGCGCATTGAAAATTTGTCGGTGGTGGCTGCCTTGCAAATTAATGTGGGATATCATTCTCTCTCTCTATTTTTTTTCATCTTGTTACCTCTAACTTTTGAAGGGCCAAAGGAGCAAATGAAAGTGTACTTAGTAGCGGTGCGGTTAGACTACGTAGCTAGAGTAGACGAAGCGAAGGCGGGGGGGTTGCAAGATTTGACGGCGTTTTTTAAATAGATGAATTAACGAATAAATAAATAAGACGAGTTGATTGGTTGAGCGCTGTGTAAAAGCGGGAAAAATTGTAGTCAACTTCGTAATAATTTAATATAAAATAAGGTGTTACATTCCTGCAAAATCATAGCACTTCATTATTTGTGTCATCAAGATTGTGCGGTTGGTCACCTTTTGAAATTTACCTCAGTCAGCGTTCAAAAAAATAACTCTCTCACACAATGTCGTTCCTGTTATCATGGAGTTGTGCTTTATTTTTGTTCGGACTACTAGCGCAATACTGCAATGGAATCAAATGGCTGTAAGTAAAATAATATTTATATATATATTTTTATTTTTTAAGTACTGATTAATTATCAAGAATATTTAAATAAATAGACACGTATATCTAGTTGTTATTTGTAAAGCTTGTGTATATTTATCATATCTGACTCGCTTCAGATTTAGAAACTATCCAAACTTTCTAAACTAAAAAAATTATTAGAATTATGTACATTTTAAATTATATTCTACATATATGTACCATAAATCCGTGTAAAATATTTTTGGAATATTTTATTTGTTATATATTTTTTCAGTGGATTTAAATATTTTAAAAATATAATAAGTAAAATATGACCTCTTAATGGAAATAATATTCACTATTGCAAGATATATTTTTATAAATTTAATTTTCTATACATATTTTAAAAATTATCTTTTTGTTTCAAGTATACCCTATATACATTTACCCTATTAATATTTACTAACTTTTAAATTATACTTAAGTATAAACAACTTACAAATTTTAAAAATAATGAACAATAACAATACTTTTGTTGTTTCATTATTGTAAAGTATTACTGTAGAAAAATAAAAATTATTAAATAATATATATAATCAATTATTTGTATAAATAAAAAATATTATTAATAAATGACAATACATGTACACTTTTATCAACAACAAAAAAATATATAATTCAATTTCACTAATGCAACAAAGCTGTAAATTACTAAGTACTACCAACTATAATATATACGAATACATAAAAACAAAAATATGTCAATCACCTTTGATTACAAATTAACTATTATCGATTATATAGTGCTACTAGTCTGCCTTCATCTTTTTTAGAGCCCTTTAAAAGACTCGAACCGTCGACTTCTTGCTTGAAGGCCAAAGCGCTACCGCATTATATCTAACAAAAACTGTTTGTGTAAAATAATTACTATTTCGAAGCGCATTCGTATAGCCAAAATATACTATAATGTACAGCGAATGCTGGGTTCCTTTTAATTCAAATATCTTATAGCTCGTTCAGTGTAATATACCACTGAGTATAAAAATTGCACTCAGAAATATATATCATACTACATATATCACAAACTATATAGAATAAATATTCTTCTTCAATAATAAACGATATGCATTAAGAAACACCTCCGTTATTATCATATAAATATAATTGAAAACTGCATATATAGCTAATAAATTATTATTTCATATTAATAAATATGTATGTGGCTTACGAATTTTATTTTAATTACACATTGTAGAATTTTAAAATCCCTTCATATATATTAACAGAATGCATGTATTACCTATAGTTATTAATCAATTTAGTGATCAGGTCAGTATTTAATTATTTTAAATGTAAAATAATGCATTAAAAAATTACATAAAAATCTTTTAATTATTAAAAATGCACGTTTAATGTTCGAAACTTTATGAAATTCCTTATTCTGCGTCCTGATAAGAGTTTTAGTTTCTAACTTGAAATTTTAAATAAATTCACAGGAAAAATAAAAAAAAGTATTTCTATAATTATATTCTTATTAAATGTGCATATATGAAGTAGGGTTAAGTTTATTTAAATAAATGTTAAAATGTATTTGCTACAAATTTGATAAATTACTATAAGGCAAACAAGAAACAAATGTAAAAATTCATTGTATATGTTTCATTTTTTGTATGTTGTTTATATCTATGCGTAATAAACAAAATACTTTGATAAATTAAGTAAATAACTATAAGAATTTAATAAATATAATTCATATTTAATTTTAATTTTAATTCATAAAAGATTTCATTGTTTTATTTTAATATTAAATGTAAGTTATAAAACAATACATATTTGCCATGGAAATCTTGACTTTATCATAGCATATGTTGGCACAGGTTTTACCCCTATTGTCATGCCCCCTTGTCTAAGTAGTATTTTTATAAATTTAGCTAATTAATTTTCAAATTGTTTTCTATCGATCTGCACTTACTAAATTAGACATGTGGATCTATAATTAGAAATTGTAGGTGTATGCACTACTACAGTACTACTACACTGTCGTTAAATCATATACGCTAGAAACGTCAGTCATTCATGTTATTATACTACGACTGTATCAGACACTGTATGGGTAGGTTTGTGTGTATATTACAAACCTCAATATTGGCGTTGATAGCTTTCACAGTTGATAACTATTGCACTATATAGAGAGATATGATTGTGGGACAGACAGACCAGTGTATACCGAAATGTGTGTCGTGATAAACACTTTGATATTACCGCCAAGCGTGGTGTTATTTAAATGAACCACCTTTATATAAATGAGTCTCTCGCTCAATTAAAACGTCGTGTGGCTCAATATATTATATTACGACATAATTTATATATATAGTACTATAGTACCTAGATACAGTATAGTCCATTTATTTATTCATTGAGACGCAATTTTCTTTTGGTTGTAAAACGTCTGGCGCTACACGTACGAATTGAAGAAATAGGTACTTAGATTTCAGGAGTTTATTTGGATCTTTTATGACTTACGCATGATCTGTCGCGTTATTCACGGAAGCATTTTGTGGAGTTTTGACAATGTGGGGTGGACCTCCCTGTAATCTTGAAAAGAAAGTATAGTAAGTGGTCATCAGAGTGACATAAAATTAATAATAAGGCGGCTGAAATCCTTTGAAGATGGCCCCCCTCACTCGCCGTAGGTGGCTCACAATAATATCATATAGTTGTCACTTTATTAAGATATTGCAATAACTACTCCAGAGAACGAGGTGACCGAATCATCAAATTGAAAGAGGTAACCTTTCGATAAACGGCTATCTCATTTTGATTTCGATAAATTACAAATACTTATATTTTTTTTAATGCATTCAAATAGTATGCATGTTCACCATTTGTATTATAAGGAATAATAATATATTATCATATACCTATAATGAAACTATAGATTCGTCTCAACTATCTAAAGATTTGGGACAAACAAATTTTCTCAATAAACGTGACAAACGTTTACAAGATTCAACCTTTGTTTTAATCAGATATATAGGTACATGTAAACATAAAAATATAGATATTTTACACACTTTCTAAACTATGGTTAAACAAGCAGCAACATATAGTATATCTTTTCTGTGTCGATACCTCTGTAATCAGCATAGTTAAAGTAAGCATGATTTTAAAAATATAATTTACAATGGTAAGACACCACATCAAGATTCGAAATGTTAACGGCCATTCTGCCATTTTGAAAAATATGCAGCTGCTATATATGGTAAAAATGCAAAAACGATAAACCATTCGTAACTTTGGGGTCAGTTCAGGATCCAAGTGTGAGATTTTTATTAAATGGATTATGGAATATCTTGTCCAATCATCAATGATATTTGGGTTGCATAAATTTATAAACCATATATATATATACGCAACTTGAATTTGACTGCTGTGATATATTTATTGATGGGATCAGTATGTGGTACACATCTATTGCCATTATTTATATTGAGTAATACAAGAAGAAATTCTCCGGTACAAGTCTTACTCATGTGTTATAATTTAATTATGAAACTCCTATAATAGTGAGGGTGAAGTTTACTCGGGTGTTACTCCAATGTTATTCCCGGATAAAGTTTACTCCTATTTAATACGTCAGTCTAGATTATGTGAGTAAACTACTCCGCAAATTGAAATCACGTTTTACGTTACCCTTAACGGTTATAAGTATTTCAAAATTATCAAATATACAAAAATGGCTTTTTATTTTCAAAATATATAGGTACACAGCATTAAAAAAAAATTTTCATTTCTTTTGTGTTGCCATTTTTTAAACTTCAAATTAGTTAACTTTCCAGGTTTTAGAACTCCCGTGTTCCTCAAGAGTTACTCAAGTGTTAACTTGAGAAATTCACCTAATCTAAACTTCACACAAAATGTCGATTAAATCTGGAGTAAACTGTGTCGAAGTTTTGTTACGGTAACACCTTAGTAAGACTCACACTGATCTTACTCGAGCTTTTAAATCACTCATTGTTATAGATGTATTGGAAATGACAATAATGCTTATATGTATAGGTAATATGTTGGAAAATATAATGAAAAAATCATCCATACTTTTCTATGCTCATATAATGGAAACAAATTATACTTAATTAATTATCATTGGAATCCACTTTTCTTTTTAAAATGCAAGCTATAAAGAACCTATTATATGAATATTTTAATATAAAGAAGCAAGAAATATTAATATTGATGTTATTATGATAAACATCGATATTTATTTTACTTTATAGACAATATACATATTATATTGTTTTACGATTATTATACGATAATAACAAATACAATGAAAGAGAAGATGTCTATTTAGAAGCTATAATAATATGTGTTATTTTGAAAATATAAAATGATTTATATCATTATAAATACGAGCTTGCTTAAATCAGGAATGTATATACGAATAAATGTTAATGCAATATACATTTATTACTACATCTCATTAACATGTAAATTAAATGAAGATTTTTGTATTTTATCAATATCCCATTAAAATTTATGTTGACTGAATTTGTATTCGTATTTAATAGTTTTTAAATTGTACTGTTAACATTCATAGCGAATTTTCATCATATATTAATTACAAGAATTAATATAACTAATACTAAGGTCCAATTACAATTTTAAAAATGACATATTACTTCTTTTTAAAGTAAAAGTCAAATATATACTATGCACAATTTTTTTCAAAAATATTTGTCTTCTTAACTGCACCATATAAAACGAAAACAGTATTTAGGAATTACTGTTAAATATACTACGGTATGGTTTCTGTGTTTATTGAATTATTGTGAGTATATTATGGGATAAGCAATCTTTTAAGTCTAAACTAAAAGATAACATCTTAAAATGAATGTGCTACACATATATTATATTTAAATTATATTGAGAAAAAGAAACATCTAGATCAGAGAAGAGGGAGTTTTATTTATGAATAGATATATATATATATATAGTTAGTTGGGTCGTGATTTCAAGTGGCAACAGGAAGGAAAGTAACAATAACTTAGTTCAAAACATGTTCACTTTTTTGAATAATCAAGTGTTTTTTTTAATTTTCTAACTCGAAATTATATTCATTTTTTATTCATGCACTCAGTAAGAATTCAAACACTTTTAAGACAATATTTAAGCATTTGATTATACAAAAGTAAACAATATGTATGTTAAACAATGGGAGTATTAAAAATATATAACAAATAGTATTTACAATATTTGTTAATAGACTTTATAAATTTATTAAATTTAAATTATATTATTTATATAAAAATATACAACATAAACAGAAACTTAAATAACATTATATTAAATACTGTTAACTACACCATATTATTAACAAATAGATTTTTCCTATAAAGATGTATTTATAATGAATATGTACGTGTAAAATTGCATAATTATAAAACTTAAAGTTAAATTAATTTAAAATTTTCTTATATTATGTTCCGCTCCGCATAAAATATCACAACCAACAATCGTTCATTTCAATAAACTTTTAATTGCCCCATATATTAAGAAAGGGAGGAGTGGAAAAAAATTCTTCTGGCGCCTTCCATGATCTAGGTATGTATAGTCATGTGCATGTTCACGAATCTGATCTCTGATATCAATTTTATTAGAATTTTATGATATCCGTTTACTTCTCTCAATATCAACACAAACACTTAAACACACAGTAAATATGTGGTCGAGCATTGGTTCACAATTCGGCCAGTTTAAACATTCTAACTCTTTTGCAATCACCACCACATCATAAATAGAAATATGTATATGCATTTCGTCGATCTAAAATTTCGCCATATTTCATCCTCATTTAATATCCCCGGCCAAAACTGACATTTTCTAAAAGATTGAATTCCATCGGAGAATGAGTTATTTAGCAGAGATAAGAAAGCTACTTTCGCATGTTTTGGTGCGAAATTGCACCGTTTTATTTGCAAGAACTTACACGATGATGCTAAATACGAGGATTAACATTAGCCAGAATTATGCAGACACCATACGGTCTCAAAGTATATGTGTAGAATAATTATCGACTATTTGAATGAGTGTCCAGATTACTACCCTAATAAATATGTAACACTGCCCCCTACATCAGGTGCATGAGGTCTTAAATCACATCCTAACTGAACACAGCAACTATATGCAGGAAAAGCTGACTGTGGGAGGGCCTTAATGTAACTTTTTTGCTCTGTAAGATATATTATTACAAAGCGAGTTATGTGGAGACGTTAAACATGTCATATTATATTTATAGAGTTTTGCTCCACGTTTATACGTATTAGCGCTGTATATGGACGAATTAATTATCTATTATGACATGATCCCAATTTTTAATGTTCTGTTTTGGATATTTTAATGTGCCAATATATCGACATATTTGGCAATAAATACTTGATAATGTACCAATATAGTTATCTCTTTTAACCTTCGCGTATATAACCAATTGGTAAACAATTTTTGGTAAACCGAATTGTATTTAAAGATTATTACATTAGATATTAAATATTAGTGAAATTATCATGTGACATTAATCATCACAGAACAACAATTAATTCATGTTATCATTTTTTGATTATTTGCTCAACAACAACAAATGGATATTGCTTTTTCCTTAAAACAGTCTTTCATAATTTGTTTTAATTTTTTCTTCAAAATTCAAATTAAAACTTTTAATGCATGCTCTACCTGAACGATTAGGAGTTTTTGTTTTGAATAATTATATTACATGGTACATTTATTTACAGTATTTTTATTTCTCGGGGTAATGCGAATGTCTCAACAAAATATTATAAAATGAAATTGTGTATGTGAAATTATGTGAAATGTATCTGTGATTGGGATAACTACTCCTGCACCACCCACCTTATAAAAATTGTAACTGGGTCGTAACAAAACATTAAAATAATCTATTTAATTTATAAAACAAGGTGTTATACTATCTTTTAATGAAATAATAAAGTAATGATGCTCTTCGAATAATATAATGGTAGATATTTGATGGCAATGATAAAATGAGGCATCTTGAAAACAATTTAATTATACATGTATATATACTTGTTAAATATTATCAATTATGTATAATTTAAATATAATATATACAGCATATTAAGAAACATTATTATTACAACTCAGAACTCGACATATTAGAACAAATTATAAATAAATATATGTGGTACGTCATGTTATGTTATGATATGATAAATATACGTTATGATGAGAAAAGTTATCAATATTATATAAGTGTAAACAACAATTATAAATGAAGTAAGAACGATTTAGAAAATTTAGAATAATATATTTCAGGCAGGTTTCAGGATATGAAATTTCATGAAATTTCATTCGTAAAAGAATGTTTATGAACTGAATAAACAAAGTGATGTATTTATTAAAGTATTACAGTATAATTAAATATAAGGGACCAACTACTACAGGACACAAAATATCTATCAATTATATTAGAAAAAAGAAATAAAATAAAAATTCAAACATAATTTAATCTGATTATACATGAAGATAAAAAAAGTATACTAAATTTATTAAATTGGTTAGAAATAGACTTGAAGCATGACCTAACTACAACAGATAAACCATTGTTTTTGCAGTGGTCTCTACCGATTTAACCGGGACTCGAAGATGCAGACGACAAGCTTCAGTGAAGCCGAGTGCAGTCGAGCGAGACAATACGGGATCCGGCGCCAGCAACTAAAGTTCTGTCGAGATGATAAGAAGTCTTTTGCGATGCATGCCGTCTTTAAGGCCTCACAGGCGGTGGCCTTCTACTGCCCAAAAGTCTTTTCAGACCGTCGGTGGAACTGTACAAATGTCCAACGAATGCCCAATGTTACGCCCGATCTCAAGAAAAGTGAGTATTTATTTGTGTTACTTATAGGAAACAAATTTTATAATGAAAGTTTCCTTTTGACGATTTCTAGGTAATTTATTATTATTATAGGTACAGCGCCAACTTGGTGTCAAATCCACATAAGGAAAACTCTGCATAACTATATATTTATCCTTAATTCCTGATTTATTGAACAATAATTGACTCTATATCAGCATGAAATAGAAACAGTTAAATACATTGTGTTTTATTAAAAATTTGCTTTTAAAGTACATAATGGTATTGTCAAAATTTATATTTATTTTCAAAATAGTTAAAAAAAATTCGATTATTATAGGTGAAATTATACTAACTATATAAATAAGACCGATATATAACATTTTTAAACGCCTTTCTTGTTGAATCTAAAATCGGAGGCAATACTGTACAAAGATTAATACCAAATTTATTTAGTTTTTACAGTTATTTTTAATTATTAGAAAATAGTTTATAATTAGATATAGTATATAGTATATAATCGTTCGCAGTAAGGCTGATAGAAAACTGCTATCTTTATTGCATTTTTACACAGTAATTTTTTTAAATTAACCATTAATGTTTTTTCGAAATAATTTTAGCAACAATGTACAACAATAAGACATCCATTTCTGACATACTTATGGTGTTCCTTGTGTAGTACCCAAAGATAATCGATTTGAAAGTGACCCATGTAACTATTGATTAAGCTCTACTATAAGTCTTGCGAGGAATAAATGACGCATAAATTTTATTATGGGTTATATAGTAAGTTCACTGATTCTTAGCATTTGTATGGTAGGCACAGGTCAATTGTACAGTAAATCACGCAAATATTAATATAAATAAATGTTAAACATAGAGGATATAGATTAGATACACAAAAATACAATATCATAATATTTTAGTCGAGAAGCATTTAGGTCATATTATTTAAACGTATAGGAAAATTTGGGTTCATTCGCATTTGTTAAGGAGAAGAAAATGATTAATTTAATTCGTATATAATCTATCTATTCATTTGGCACACTTTTCATTCGATACATAATAACTTGCGCAGCTGTGATTGATGTTTTCACCATCCGATACATGATGTTGCGTTACCAAAAATCAGTTTTATTACTAAAAATAAATATAACATATGGAAACTATATACAACTGTTTAATGTCTTCGGTGACCCTTTGCCACCTTTTACGGTAGTACGATATAAAATTACTTTAAGATGAACTAGATTTATCTTTTGACTTAGGTACGTTCTGCGATATGATAGGATCATAATTTTATTCAAATTGATATATTTTTATAAATAGTTTTGTGTTTTTATAACAAACCGTTGTAATAAAAAATTCTTCAATTTCGATTGATCTCATTTTATTTTTCAACTTTTAAGCTAAAAGTCAATATAATATATATATATAACTCATTATTATAAATTTTATTCAAGAATTTCTGTAAGTGTTGATTGATTTCATAAGAATAAAAATGGGATACCTCACAAATAAAAGAGGCTATGTTATAGAATGTTATTAATTAATTATGCAAATTGCGATATATCAGTATAATATTTTTTAAATAGATACTCCCATTTTTTTACTAGTGATGATTTTTTTCTAATAAATATGTCTTTTAGAGAAAAAGAATGTATTCTTTTATGTATTTTTAAAATAACATTCTGTGACTAGTTGCATAAAACTCCGACAAAATGATCTAAAGATTAAAATCATTGGTATTTTCATGCAGTAACTAGTTATATATACTCGTAATAGGCTGTAATGTCATCACAAATAATTATTTACATCCATTAATAGTAAAAAATGAATTTGTATAAGCAATGAATAGTTCTGACTACTTAGAGGTGACATATTTCTAAATTGATATTGTTTGTTTTCAAGATCCATGGGCTCCATGCTGCATTTACATATTCGGCGATAATTCTCTGAGTTGCAATATACCATACATTGTATATAAGCCATGCGTAAATATTTTGTTCAAATCCAAAGTGCAATATAATATAAATTTAATTAAATTTAGTTCGATGTGGGGTTTGAACCAAGTCCAAAAGAGTTCCATCTGTTTATCTGTTCAAAACTCGTCACCTCCTAAATATTTCACTATATTATGCTATATATATATATATATTCTTCTATATAGTCAAATATGTCGATTATTTTTTCTTAAACATTGATCCTGATCTGTATATTCCTAATTTTAATATGTTAAATATTCAATATTATTATTACTGGATGTAAGTAAATATGTGTGATCTTATTACAGTCTATTATAATTAAGTATAGGTTAATGTAATGAATGAAAATCCTATATTCCCTCGTCAGAATCAGTTATTTCACGAGGGCGCAGCCCAAAAAAAATAAGCTGAGTCTGACAAGGGAATCTATGATTTTCATTGATTAAAGTATTTAATATCTACATACTACCAAATCATAGATAAATTCCAATATAATTATCAATGTCTAAACATTTTAGTTTTGCATTAATTAATACGCAAAATGGGAACTCATCAAGAATGACCTAATTTAATAAATTTATCTAATTTTCCTAATGAAATGATAAGTGGCTATCACATAAAGTTATCACAAATATGCAGCATGAATAATCAACAAGCAGTAACCAATGAAAAAAGCAGTTTCCTTGATCTCCTTGACGACGATTTCGTAAATGACATTGATCTTCTTAACAATGATATTATAAATGATATTGACATTGTTGATTTGAACCAACTAGAGGCAGAAGTAACCAATAATCGCCACGAAATTATCACTGACAATGAAATATCAACATTAAACAAAAAAATGCAAGCTAAGGCTACGCTAATTCTTGGTATGCCAATGTTCCCGTCGGAAGAAATACCCTGTATTCAATTATTAAAAACATGATGGAATCCGCTAATATAGAAGGTCGGTTCACAAATCACAGCTGATGGAAAACAACAAGAACTTACTCGTATGCACAATGCCGGGTTTTCTGAAGCAGATATCCAAAATGTTACAGAGCACAACAGCAACACGGTTCGCGAATATATATCTATCGGAGAAAAAGGGAAAATGGAAATTTCAGAGAGTTTGTCAATATCTAAACAACGGAAAGTTGTTGAGGAGAAGAATGATTCATAAATTAATACTGTGGTCGAAGATTCTAACAAGAAACCAAAAGTTTCACAAAAGGAGATATTGTATTTTAACTGTTTTTATAATTTGTTTTGATCGGTAAATTACCTGGTAATCTCTGGTAATCATTCCGGGAAAATTTGTAATTCATACGTTTAATAAAAATCTATAAATAAATGACTTATGCAGAATCAATTTTCTTGCGTTATATAAAACATAGGCATTACATAAATTGGTAGATATTAATGCATGCAATGATTTTAATGATATTAGATCATTTTCATCTGAGTTTTATGCAACTTATACTGATCACGGAATTACTGAATTATATGTAGTTTATTTATTATGTACAAAAATACATCATTTGTAACGCTATTATGTAGATAAAAATTCTTAAATGGAATTTCAAGTCAGTTAATATATTCTGAAAATATCGATCATTCATCCTATAATTATTTTATTAGATAAATATATTGTGATTTACGAATTCATACTACTGCACAGCCGTTTCATCCTAATAGTTGTATCCTAACGTTATATTTTAAACAATAGAAGTAACTAAAATATAGCAATAAGTATGTTTCACAATTTTGTTTACTTTTGATATGTATACATCAACAAATTACTGGTATCATTTCTTCTGTAGACACACGTGAGCAGGCGGTGGTCCACGCATTTAGTAGCGCCGCCATTGTTTATGAGATAGCCCGTCGATGCTCGGAGAGCAAGATAACCCACTGCTACTGCGGCCTGGACACGGTAGCAAAGGAGAAAAAGACACCAGAGAACTTTCGTTGGGGCGGCTGCTCACACAATCTCGAGGTCGGGGAGGTCTACACACGTGACTTCCTCAGTTATCGAAAGAAGCGAGGAAGGAAGCGACGTCGCGGACCAGGCTTCAAAAAAGTTCAGAAGAACCGGA
>JAYRBW010017429.1:0-12894 GCA_036023295.1 Invenusta paracnida | reverse complement strand
ATTTTACGCTTATTTCAATTCTTTTGTGATATGAGCTAACACACTTTTTGCCATTTTTGGCTAATAATAATATCATATAGGAATAAGAGAGTCAAAAACACTAAAATGTGCCTCACGCATTCAAATTAAATTAAATTTTGGAATGCAGAATGCAATTTTAAACTTAAAATGCAGACTTAGTTTATTATAGAAAATCGAATGATGTAATGGGATTTTTGAAATTCATATTTGGGGAATTTTCTTTGCACAACTTTTTTTTTAATATTCCGAAATTTTGCACACAAATTTCTCTTGATTTGATCTAAAAGGTATGTTCTAAAATGAGTTTGACGAGGGAAATTTACTACGAAATTTTGCACAAACCTTGGTTATCATCTAGCAACATGTAGAAACCAAATTTATAATATTAAATTTTATAAGTTTTGCACAAAATATCCATATATAATTAATTTGAAATTGGTGTATTATTTTAATAATATAAACCGTAGACCATGGAGTAGCGATACATAAAGTATGTATCTTTACTCAATGCCTTGGAAAATACTACGGAAAATGATACTTTGCATATTTATAATGTATACTATAAAATTCATTCACCTGTTATTTATATGAAAACTTTAACAGAAATTAAAATATTGCAGATTAGTTTTGGGTCAACTCATTGCAAAAGATCAATAATTAAATAAGCAATTTTATATTATAAAATAGAAAATAGAAAATTAAGCTTTGTAAAGAACTATATATACATACATATACAGGGTGAACCAAAAGTTAATATACTCTCTATAGTAAATGCAGAGAAAATTAAATATAGTTCCATAAGCATTATATTTTCATAAAATTGGCAAATTTATACAAATACATTATTAAAATTAATAAGATTTAAAGTTTACAACTATTTTAAGTATTCAAATTTCTGTCCATTGTGTTCAATACACTCGTCACACAGAGTCAAAACACTTCTGCAGACTTTTGACACAAATCCATATTTTTGTTGATTTTTTAATGATTTTTTTAATTTTTTAATTTCAAATTTAAATTTCTATTTTTAAATATATATCTCAACTTCAAATTCATTGATATCGATATTACTTTAGGTTTAATATTGCCACACTTTACTATGGGACTATATTTTATTATCTTTATCTGCGTTTACTATAGAGAATACTAAAAGTGCAAAATCTCGAAAATGTGCCAAATTATAGGACTAACTTTGAACAGCTATTACATATAGACTACTTTATTATAATTTTTATATTAAACAATAATAAACTTCAGAATCTTCTTAATCTAATTTGAGAATATTAAAGAAATCGTTCTATGCAAAATTTCGGAGATGTGCAAAAGAACGCGCCTATAGGAGCCGAGCAATGGAGGGGTCCAAAAAGACGATATTTAACCTTTACAGCCCTATAAAGACTAAACTAAATACTTTTATAAATTCTGACTCGTTAGATCGATTTTAAATCCAAAGTTTAATCTGTGGTATTAATTTCATTAAAAAATAATATAGACTTGTAAATTGTTGTGTAAATTCAAATATGCCGAGATTTAATTCCGGCGATTTGCATGTGATTAATACTTGTTTTGAGGAGAAAGGTTGGCGTGGTCGTAGACTTGTTCGAGAGTTTCCCAATAAAGGTTGGACACAATCAAGCATTGATAGAGCTATAAATATTTTTATAGAAAAGGTGACATTCAGCCATCCAAACATGGCGCAAGAAAGACGGTTTGTATTCCTGAAAATGGTGATCAATAAGATAATTGAGTAAATTAATATAAGTATCTGTTGTCCAGTTGTATCATTACCGCACTTTGTAAAAAGTGATGTCACAATAATTAATCAAATAGGTAGTATATGAAAACATGAAAAGTTAGTATGTATCTTCAAATAATTTTATGCGCTTCCAACACTAATTAAAACAACGAAAATCGTTTTTGATTATTATCTTTAAAAAGTTTTAATACCGTCTTAAGAAAGTTTTAAATCTGTAAAAAGTTTTAATGACTCCTTCCTCAGACAAACATTTTTTGCTTAAGATTAAACATAAACTCACCCATTGTACACAAAAACATAATCGCCGTTTTGCATTTAAAGTTATAAAACATAAAATTAAAAATACGAACGCACGCACTTTGAATTTGTTATTGAGCTTAGCATAGTGGGAGTCGACAGGATCATCGCCTTCCTTTCCGCCCTTCATCAGAGAGTAGGCCACTTCAATATCGATCAGGTTGTCCAGCATGTCCAGTTTGGCCCGAATTACCTCCCTAGTATCCAGAAGAGGCGGTTTCCTTGTACCGAAGTCGTGAGGGATGAGCGTATAGAACCGGGTGCTGGCATCAAGGAACTTTGACATGGTTCCTCCCGTCTCTATATGTGATGAAAGCTCCTTTAGAACGGCGTAGGCCTTGTCGATCTGTCCGCGAGAAAGTTTGCCCAGTGGCATCTTCTTCAAGTCGATCTACATGTGCGTGGTCAATTAAATACAAATATTAATGTCTCGTACCATTATAGATCTCAAAATAACAAGGCTAGGGTTAGTATAAACTGGGAAATTTGGAATGTATTGCCTTGTTTCATCAAGCAAAATTGCTACTACTAAAACACAATACGAAACTTTGATTATCTAAAAACAGGGAAAAAGTTATATCGTTAGAGATATCTATTAATAATGTACATAATAATATATCATGTCACTAAATAATATTTTGAGTAGTCGTAATAAAAATATTTTACGACATATAAGCTTTAAACGTTTTATTTAATTCATAATGTCAAGTATTTGTCATTAAAAATGCATACTCTTGTGTATTTGTTCTGGTTTTTTGGAAATTTAAAATTATAAGACAATAAAAAATTGTACTTACAAAGTGTTTAATACTCGTAGTATGTAAAAAGGAACGAAAATATTAAATTTAACTGATTAATTAGGTTAGATAGGTTCCAAATAACAAAGATTGCAATAGTGGTGATTCTAATTTTGAAATCAAATGAGAATGTTGCAAAGTAAGGAAAGTAAAAAATATATTCATTATTTACTAAAATACTCACTTATTACTTACTTAAAATACTACTTACTTACTTTACTTAATTTACTTATGTCCACTACATAATAAAATATTCGGTATACTAGTGAAATCTTTGCATGTGTTTTTCAAAAAACATCATTATCAGAAACCAATAACAAAATTCCTAGTTTAAAACTATTATCATAGAACATTAAAATGAAATCAATAGACTAATTAAGCAAGGTTTTAATATTTCTCTTTCACTTTAACGTAGCTAAACAATAATTAATATCTGTAAAGCAACACTAATTTTAAGATTACGATTATAAAAGGTCATGAAATACAATGAAACCAATTGAATTTTTCATAATAATACAAGTGGGCCAAATAACAACTACAAAGGCACTGTAAGATGTATCCAAAACATCAATCAACAGAGAAAAGATGAAAACATTGTACAATACATATACAGCAATAACGATTCCAGTTACAGACAATTCGCAGATGAGTACCTCAAATTCCAACATAGCCGCCTTCATGCTTTCGATGTCGAAGATAAAGCGAATAACATTCTGTATCGCCTTGTCCAGTTTGCTGTTTGTCTTACTCATGTCCACCTTCAAGTCTTCAACTTCCTAGAAACAGAATTGATAACAAAACAAAGTTTAAAAGTGATGAACTAAATCACTCACTTGTATTTTGGTTAGAGCTCTTTACTGTGACATTATTGTTAGCACTATTTGGCAGCCGCTTACTAATAAGAAGACACACATATAATATATTCATAGTCAGAATGCCATGTTAACGTAAAACTGCTCCTAAAGACGGGTAGAAATATAGAAAGGGCGGTTAATTTATTCGTACATAAGTTATTATACTGTTATTGTAAACTAAAAAAAAATCCTAAAAATAATTAGAATTATAGCTTTATGGTTCATCTTTTCATTATAATCATTTATTATGCATAGTACTATATTATTATAATGAAACATAAATTCATACAAATACCAAAACTATCAGCGTAGTTGGCGTAGGCTAGGATCTGACAAAACAGGTTAGAATGTTCGTTTTATTCTGAAACGCGCAGACATCACAGACGCATTTATTTTGAGCCATTGGACCTCATCACATCAGCTATTTCCAGTCGCTTCGATCAACCAAGTTTCCAAAGTTGCCTAAATTTAGAAAATCTTTTATAAAAATCACTCCGAACACTACGAGCAGGAGCTTGCGTATCATGATGCCAATTTCAGTGACGATATAGACAGTTCTTCTTTGAAAGCTCAGCTTCAAACATTTAAAGTGCTGGTGGGGGGACAGCGAAAATATGTTCTGCTTCCAAGATGTGTATACAACTATCTGCAATTTGAGTGACAATGAAAAACGGCTGGTCAAAGATGTTATCATTTGTAAACTAAAGTAATTGCAGTAAATCCATCCTAAAGGTTCCAACTTCCAGTGTGTTTATTTGAGAAAAATTAACTTAATACTAACATTATATCTTTATTATATATTAACAAAATAAAATGTATTCCGAAACCATTTTTTTTATATTTTGGGGTTAGTGGGGGGTGGGGCATAAAAATGAGGAGGATCCCCCCCCCCAAGAATTTCATGCCACGGTTCTTGATATAAATAACAGTTATGTAATCCACATATCCTATTTACGCTGGTCTTTTCATTTATATTTACCAATTTACACGTTTCCAGTTATATAAACAATGAATATATTGACATCATCGTACTCTTGATATCTGCTCTAAACGATACAAATTATTCTGAACTGCATAACATTATAACTATACAGATAGGCGTCTGTGTTGTGAATAGCTTCACTAAGAGTTGCATTTTTGCCTTACTACCTTTATTTTGCCTTTCAAACCAATCAAGACTGCAAATAATAATTACAAAACCTGTGAATAACTTTTGACAGTAAAATAACAAGTGAATGTACTTCTAAATTTATCCTGAATATCTCTGATCAACAAAAAATATGACCCCTCTCACCAGCGGCTATCACTTATAATATGTATTTTCTATCTTTACAGCAAAAATCAACCCATTTTGTTGTATAATAAAGCATCTGCCTATCTTTGGACCACGTTGGTCTCACGGCGTAATGAAGAGGTTATACGATAGTTTTCTGTCCGTATGGTCAAAATACATAAATGAACTTTCATTTTACGTATTGAATTGTTTTGAAAATACATGGTGTAAAGCAAAACATTTCGGCGTTTATTAAAACTAAATGGAATAATAATTTTTGTGTACTTTTTTAGACAAGTTTTACCCTAATAGGTTAACTCGATCTTAAAACTCCCTCATTATGGCACGTTATTGAATGATGCAACCTCATATTATGAGAATAAAATATATACCAGCAAAATTCTCGTTCTTCAATAGGATCGGCCCAGAACTAGAAGAATAAAATAAACCATATAAATATATAGAATCATAAGAAACGCGAAAAACTGAATTAGATTTAGACAAATTTGTCAATTGAATCTAGGGGGATTCAATATCATAATGGTGTTTTCTTATTCTAAAGCTAGTTTCATTGTCTAAAATAAATGTGTTTATTTAAAAAATGGTGTCGCCCTTTTTATCCACAGTATGTAAACTAAAAAAATATAATTTTGGAGTGAATAAATGGATGGTAGAGTCACTCACATCTCCAAAGTCAATCTCTAATGGGAAGAACTTATTAGGCATTTTGACGAAGTTTTTCCTGGCTGCCCACTCGTTACCCGTCTTCTCTAAATAGAGGGTGAAGAACTGTTCAGCAGCTGCCTTGGCCGAGTAGAAACGTTCGAGTTTGTTGCCTCCGATGCTCGTACCGGTTCGACCCCAGGAGCGGAATACGTAGTAGCTCGTGGTATTGTCCGACTCGAGGGCTTGCAGTCTGCCGTTCAGTGAATTTAGTAAATGATAGAGAGAAAGTGTGGGAGGATTATACACCAACCGAAACAAAATCTGTAATTTAAATGGACTCAATGGATTGAACATGAAACAGTGCTATACCTAGTTTAGTACTACCAGAAAATTTTGATGGTCAATATAAAACAAATACGACAAAAATAATACCCCATTCAGGTCAAACGCTTTGTTTAAATTGGTATCATCTGTAACATTCTATTTGGGGAATAGTTAGACAATGTAAAGTGGTTAATATCATTTTCAAGGAGTGTAAAGTTAAGAATTGCTTTTGAGACGTTATAAATTGCCCTATAAAGTTTAATACTATTTTGATTTTTTATGCGCAACCGTTCAGAAACAATGTCACTTTGAACAACAGCATAGTGTGTACTAAGACTACACCTTTATAATATGTTTTACCAGCAACAGACAAAACATTAAAGCTTATACTTCATTTTCTGACTCATCAGCTTTAGATGAAATAATTTTATAAAAAGATGGTTTAATTAATGAATTTTCAGTTAATTTCCAAGAAAATACGAATATGAATGTAACGTATTTCAACAATTAATATAAAAATGACAAAATGTGAAAAATGTGTAAAACACTTGCGTCTCACTTGTAGTAGGAATTGGAGCCCCGCACAAGGTCGACCATGTTAAGAATGGCATTGAGAGGATCCTTGGATCCCGGGTCCTTGAGGATATGTGCTGTGTCGGTGAGACCGGAGTCTGGGTCCACTGCAGCACCACCCTTCACCTGCAGCTTCACTGTGTCAGGGAGGTTCTTCTTGAAGGCTTTGTCTGTCAAATAGCACCAATTAGTGAGACATGTTGGGTTTCATTTTTGCTTTTATTCAAATAGATAATATTAATATATTATGTAGTACGCTTATAACAATCGTCAGCGGTGCATTCATTTGACTTCCGAATTAGTTATTTTACGTAGAAATTATAACAATATACCTAGTTTTGAACACCACGAGCATACAGACCAAAATTTAATTGATTTTAAGTCAGGAAATAATTTTATCACAATATAGAGGGAACAATTAATGTGAAAAAATAGGAAGTAATTTTATAAAAACTAAAGGTAAATTTACAAAATAAATAAATAGTATAGAATATTAATCAAACGTTTGTGAAATTTTGTTTATACTTATTTGCTAAGATAGATGTCTACAAAATAGAATTTATCATACCTTCGTTCAAAACAAAAAGTCATAAAAATGAAATTTGATCTACAATCTTTATCCTACTATACGCTCTTTCTCTGGACAAGTTTTACTATAATATTGAATTACAAGACTGAAATATATTAGTATTAGAACCACTTTCCCCGGCAACAGTATGGTTACAATACAGTAAATAATGTATACATATATGCATTGTAAAGTAAAACATAAAATTATTTTGTGTTTGTCAGGCGGCATCGAACTTACCGAGTTTATCATAGGCAGCAGCAGACTTGCCGGCGCTCTTAGATACTGTTTGTTCAGCACCAATTCTTGACATAGGCTGTCTCAGTTGATGAGTAAGTGGTATTGGGTTGTAGAGGTTATAAGGGGGATGAAGAATAGAGAGAGAAAGAGAATAGAGATGTCGTGAATGATAAATAGGATTGAGAAATGTGCAAACACAAATGTAATTTAAAAAAATTGAGTAGAGAAACAATCCAATCATATCATGGTATCGTACAGAGAACTGAAGTGATGCAATTAATTATACAAATCATTAAAAAAATAAAGTAACTATATTAGATATAAAATGTGTGGCCGATAGCACTTATTTGTTTAGTAAATGATAAAATAGAATTATTAAACAATCATCTTCATGCTAACTGTACAAGACTGCAAACAAAGCGCCCCTAATGAGAAGTAGAAACAATCCTGACTTATCTTACCTAGTGCCACACGTTTTAATATCTTTATTATAATATAGTTCAATCCATCCACGATTTTTCAAAGTATCAAGTAACTAGCACATCAAAGCAAAAGTCATATAATATGAAATTTTAATATGAAATTTACAACTCAATTATGTTACCTCATGACAGCTTGTGTGTAGAGATGAATGTTAATTCGTCTTAGATTCGGAAATAGAATAAATTTAGATGTAAAATTTCATGATGGAAAGCTCTGTACTCACGGGAGAGCCCCATTTGGCAATAGAGTGGGTTTCAATGAGGAGCGCAGCGCCTCCCTTTCCAACAGCCAAGAGGAAGTCTTCACTGACCACGTGCACATCGAACTTCTTGGCGTTCGAAACCACCGGTTTCATGTCCACTACATCACCCGCGGTGGCGATCACGGCTGCTGTAGACTCACCAACCTGTCATTAATAGAAGAAAAAACAATAAATTGTCAATACACAGATCTATTAGTACATTAAAAAATCGACACACTTGGTTCTTACAATTTTATGAATAAGATATTTGCAGACCATTTTCGGGCTAAATTACAAAATTTTTTCCATAAATGATTTACAGTAGCTTACAAAATAATACCAAAACGCGGGCCGAAAATAATCCAAATAAAACCATTTAGCTCAGAAAAATCCTATTGTTTACAATAATTCGGAAAATATTTCTGAAATGAAACTAATGCAGGCATCCGAACAGAGCATTCTAATATTTCCGTGAAAATATAATCCTGTTTGTAATAACAGCATGTAGTGCGTGAATTTTTAGATTTTATTTAGAATACATTTAGATATTATAATATATTGTTTTGTTTGAGAAACTAATTTTTTAATTTTCAAGTTTATAATTTACAGGTCAATCTATTAATCTAATTATCACAGAAATATTTTTGAAAATTGTGTGTTGAAAGAAGTATGTAGTACATATTTGTTCAGCACCAATTCTTGACATAGGCTGTCTCAGTTGATGAATAAGTGGTATTGGGTTGTAGAGGTTATAAGGGGGATGAAGAATAGAGAGAGAATAGAGATGTATATTTTAAACATTTAACTAAATCAGCATTTAAGAATTGAATCGGAATTGAATACCCTTTAAAAAGTATGAACAAATATAAGCATATAAAGAAAAAATGGTACATAAAGATTAACCTAAGTAGGACATTTAATTAGAGATAATAATTTAGGATTCGTTATATCTAAACCTGCGGTAGTAGGCTGTTAGCTCATGCGAGCAACCTATTCGTTACTATATATTTCTTCCAATTTAGCTTTTATTTCTAGTGCTACCGGCCACACGTTTTAATATCTTTATTAAAATATAGTTAAATTCATCCACGATTTTTCAGCATATTAAGTAACTAGCACATCGAAGCAAAAGTCATATATAGTAAATTTTAGTACGAAATTGACAATTCAATTATGTTACCTCATGACAGCTTGTGTGTAGAGATGAATGTTAATTCAGTAAAGTAATAGTATATTAGAATACCACAAGAACGGCCATTTGTTAAACAGCTACCATTATAAAACTAATTTATATTTTAAAACGATTTAACTTTTATTGTGTAGCGCCGCCGAAAATTAACCAATTTTCATCTTTTCACCTAACTATTATAGACGCCGATATATATTTAGGTGCAAAAAACGATTTTTCGTAATTATTCTTATTTTTCAGACCCAATAACATTGCCTAAACTTTAAGCGATTTATATGAAATGTTGAACATTATATTGGAAATGTCCCAAAGACGAGAAAGGGATATTTTTACCTAGCAACCACTATTTAGACCTAACTAAAGTAATTGGTTCTGGTGCTGGTTCATCTTGGTGTGTTAATTGATTTTGAGAGTTCTGGCGTAATTCATTATCATCGTCCCATATTTTGCGCCGCTTTATTTTGCCAAATGTTTAAGGACAGATTTCTGTGTTTTTTGGCAACCTCAGCAGCTTCAGCAAAAACATGCTTCCTTTTATCTTTTGACATGTTTGGATTTGGTTTTATTGTATCCCTTTGTTCCAACTTATCATATTTTCGTTTGTACGCCCATAACATCTTTTGAACCACTTTTTTCGGTACAGGATCACGAAGAATATCCTTCTTTTCAAACATCATCGTTGCAGTTTTGTTTTGAGCAGTCAAATATTGTTGCAGTCAAACACTTTGTATCGCATCAACAGTTTCTACTTGAAGTCCTGTAGTCTTTTCTGTGACAGTCAAGCGCATTTGGCTAAAACGTCTCTCCACTTCTGGAGCACTTACTATACAGAGCAAAGATTTAGCCAGCCCACTAAGACTAAGATAAGTACCATCTACATACAACTGATGACACCAAGTGTCAATACGGATTTCAGTGTTTTTACCAGATTGAGATAACAAGGGATCTGTACAATACATTCTAATTTCTGAATCGAATTGAGCATGTTCATCTTCTGAGAGAATATTAGTTTCTTTAAAAGCTAGTTTGGAAATAAATTTTTACCATAGGTGGAAGTCCGAAGTTGTGGAGGAGACAATGTCGATAAATGTCGTAACAGAGAATTGGAATAAGGCATCTTCTTTTGAAGATACTCTGCAGTACTAATGCCCAGGGATGCAAAAATCACTCGCCCACTCGCTCGGGGCTCGTGTAACTGTATTCAGTGTTACGATGCTGCTTATCTGTAAACCGCTACATTAACATAGCTAGTTACTACACGTGTCATGATAGACAGACATAGAGACATTGATTAATCTGTTGTCAAATAATCGATTGTAAATCACCATTAACCAATCAGGTTGTCAACCTTGTTATTGATAAGTCTGTGTGCCTGTCTTTTATTGTCGTATTATTGACGCCATTAACCAATCAGGTTAATCTATTTGGATTCCATAAATATAACTCGACCATACCTATTGCAATCAAAGACATTTAAATATGCAATCTAGACTAGACACACATCGAAATATCTGTAATTTTTGTTTCGAATCGATTTTTTGTTTGGTAGGCAAAAGAAATAAATTTACTTTCTTTCATAGTATAAATGGTTTATTTTCAAATGGTAAAATGTACCTGATTAGATACAAAATACTGATATGAAAAGTAAAACTATAGACATGTGCATCAGAATGTCAGCTATAACATATGTAATCTATAGTAGTATGACTTAAAAAATAAAAAGCTTGTCCATGACCACGATTTTATAAAAATTATGCATAGTTTTAACTTATAGTTTATATGCATCTATTTGCCTACTAAATGACCATAGTTGTAGTCAATTTTGATTGGCTGTGTCTGAGATGTCAACAGAAGAATTACATATATTTTGTCTCTCTTTCTATTATCGTGTCTAGTCTAGATAGTATATTTAAACATTTTTTAACGTATTTTTTAAACATTAGTTTCTAATAAATGACAATATGTGGAAAATTTTAATTTATTTAAAGTATTTTTTAAACATTAGTTTCTAATAAACAACATTATGCGGAAATTTTTTAAGGGAGTTGAACCTCTACCTAAAAATATAAAATTTGATAATAAAAAATATGATAAAGAAGCCAGAACAAGAAAGTTTCTCGATAAATGGATGAAGGAGAGAGAATGGCCGAAACATGACACCTTAAAGGACGTCATGTATTGCAACTGCTGTTAACAAAACTTGCTGAATGATCAGGGTCCCTTTGTTATTGGTACAAATTTCTTCAAGCTGGAAAGTATGAAGTTCCATGAAAAATCAATGGTGCATGTTCATAATAGACTTTCCTGTATAGCTAAAAATGCACCCCTAAGTACCTCAAAAGCAGAGGCAACAATTGATCTTCATTTTACAAGACACAAGTGGATAAAGTAACTAAGTTGTTTTGGACATCACATGCACTTGAAAAGAAGGGATGCCTATTCTCCAATAAATAGTAATATTAATTGGGGAACTGATATATCCAATGTGGGTGAGACAGGCAAATAAGTTAGTTAAAAGTCACTCACCCGGCAGCAAGTAAGAATAAGGAGCCACTCGCCCAGAGGGCTAGTGGATATTTTTTGTAGTTTGCATCCCTGTACATTAATTCAAAATAGTTTATAAAATTAGTTTTGTTACACATGTTCTTGTGATATTATCTATGCATATAGTCAGTCAGAAGTGTTGTTTTAAAATTATTTTATATTTATAGATAAATTGAAAAATGGATATAAAAGATTCAATGTTATTATATAATTATACCCTACACATTATTCACCCTTTGTTGATGTCTATAAAGCAAAGATTATATATTCTAAAGTAATAACTATTGCTTATAATATACATATTGTGAGGAAATATAAATTGCTGTCAGATTTGAATTTTGAAATTTTGTGACATTGAAAATGTGTATCTGTTGTTTCCAACTTTAAACTGCAAATTAGTTATTATTACAAAGTAACATATTTCAATGTATTTACATTTAAGGGTGACAAAAGAATTTACTTATTGTCATGATGAATAGGTAGACAACATTGTAAATTGTTTTTTATTTCTCATTATTTAGTAAATTAACATGAGGATTGGTCTATTTTTTGGTTTTGTTTGTGGCCTCCTTAGAAAGTACTTAAACCATTTAACTCTATAGATAGCACTGATTAGTACATTTCATCCAGATAAAGTAATCAGCTTACCGTAGTTTATAAGAGAAATAGATCTCTCAGTGTTGGAACTTAAATTATTTGAAACAATTACTATTAGTTGTTACAGTCTATTTATTCAATTTTAATTTAAAAAACCACATACATTTTGATGGATGTGCATGAATTCTAAACAGATGTAATTAGGAGAAGGTGAATTTTATTTAATCTTATAATTTGATCAATAAGAGGACTTCTTTGGAAGTTAATATTATAGCTAATTATTTTTTGACATTTTGTATGTTATTGTTAGTCAAATATGTGTATTTATTTTAAATACATATACATAAATAATAATATGAAACAGGTGTTAATATTTGTGGTTGTGTTATTTTTGTTCCCAGAACTCGATTCGCCACAACCTCTCCTTGAACAAGACCTTCATCAAGGTTCCCAGGAGTAAGGAGGATCCAG
>JAYRBW010017418.1:0-12894 GCA_036023295.1 Invenusta paracnida | reverse complement strand
ACATATTCCATGTATATTTCATCGAGTCATTATCAAGATTGTAACAGTAACATTTTTCAGAAATTCTGACTGTAAAAAGCGATTCTCGATAGTTGCCGGATAATCGAAATATAGCAATTTTTAATTTGCTTAGATTAATTTACCTGTCTTTATAGAAAGAAATTTAGAAAAAATAATATACTTTTTGCATAGTTTGATTGAGTTTTCCAAGTAAGAATATTTACTAACATAGCTTGACCATCTAATGTTATTGATAATAATAATAAATATTATTAAAAAATCTCGGCAATAAATGTTCTGTGATTAAATAAGCAATGTAGTATAAACTATTATTGATGTAAATCAGCAATATACTACTTTACTCAAAAATTAGATGATTACTGGTGAAACCTAATATTATGTATATAATATACCTAAATACGAAATTCCAGTTATTCAGTTTTATGTATTACAGATAACCAAAATTTTGAATGATTTCACTAAATTTATCAAAATTTTAGAGATTGTCTCTGTTAACTTGAGATTATGCTCCATGTTTATTTCAAATGCATTTTTATAAGGTAAATTATAATTATGTAAGAATTTTATACTATATTAGCATTTGCAGTTTTGACATTTATCTATTGTAATGCCACAAATAAGGTTCAACCACACATGATATAGTTCGTATTGCTTATAATATAGTGCTGCATTTAATCACACAAAGGAAAAATCTGTGATGCTGTTATACCTATATATATTCCCATGGTATTTTATAAATTATTATTCTAAATTGAATTTTATTGTATAGATTTTATATACACCTGTGAAAGTTGGTAGCTATTATATGTATACTGAATACCATTACCATTTTATTTGCTTAGTTTATTGTTATCATTTCAGATCGTTATTTTAAACATCCAAATAATACATTTATCTAATAAAAGAGCAATTTAAAGAGCTAGGTGTGTTATGAGGATTTCTTTGACACGAAAAACATGTTTCCAGACTATTCGGCGCTTGACACAGCAGGTGTGTTATGAGGGTTTTTTGATACACCGCTTGTCACGCAGCGTCATTGATACCGTAAAATTTCAGTTAATTTATGTGATAATGTTAGTCAATTAACGTCATCGATGCTGTAAATTTCAGTGCATTTACGTGATAATGTTAGTCAATTAACGTCATCGATGCTCTAAATTTAAGTTAATTTACCTGATAATGTTAGGCTATTAACGTCATCGATGCTGTAAATATACGTGATAATGTTAGTCAATTAACGTCTTCGATGCTGTAAATTTACGTTAATTTACGTGATAATGTTAGTCATTTAACGTCATCGATGATGTAAAATTACTAAAATACTAACGTAATTTACGGCATTGATGCCAGCAACTTGTTTGACGCATCAATTATAAATCATCTGATTACACATACATGTATACTATATACCTACATACATTGTATTTATAAAATTAATGGTAATAGAAATATAATTAAATATAACTCACACATTTCAAAGTTTACATTTGTTTTTCAATTGCTTTGGCATTCTGTTAGAGCACTGTGGATTTATTAAAAAAATGTCAGTAACCGATAACCACGCCTTGTTTTAGATGTATTACTAATGGAATCAGTCCTTTTATTTTCAATGGTATTTACTAGTCTCGTAATATTCCCAATAAGAAAATCTATTTCATATTCCAAAAACTTGGATCTCTTATTTTTTTTTCTTCAAATTATCCATGGTATTTTCTTTTACAACACAAAAAATAAAAAATGTATTTCCTATAAAAACAATGATGTCTTTATTTCATCATTTCTTAACGGTTAAACGGGTATCTATTTGGAACTAGTTAGACGGTTACTTGGGGTACACTGTACCCCAATTTCTAGTTATGTATTATTTAGGATATTTTGTTATAAAAGTACTATTATTATTATATTTGTATTTCCCACTAACCATAATACTACAACGAAAACAATATAATTGATTCGATAGTGTTCAGAATATAAAATAAATGATTTTACATACATTTGTCATAAAACGGAACATTTTAAAGTCACAAGAATGTTATCAATCACATAATACTACAAAAAAACCGTATTGATTCGATAGTGTTCAGAACATAATATAAATGATTTTACAGACATTTGTAATAAAACTGAAAATTTTAAAGTCACAAAAGTTTTATCAAATAAATGGTTAGTGGCACTCTTCACACCGCTGACACCTGTGTTTGTTGCAAATGGGACGCCGACTCCGACACTGAGAACAGCCAAACCTCGACTTCCGGTCAGTTTTGCGGTCACAGCGACTACATCGTTGTGGTCTTGGGAGTTCAATCATCTGTGCAGTAACTTCTCCATCAGGTCGGATAGGTTGTGGAACAATGCAAATTGTGTGCAGTGCAGCTTTCACGCTTGGTTAATTTATAGCAGCTGAAGTCGCTCGTTGACAAATATGCACGTTGATCAGCTGCATTCCTGTAGCTATGAAGAAGTTGAAGTGTAGGTGCTGCAATTGCGTTCCCTGGAGTGCTCTGGTATTTTTGAAGACGTAAATACCATTTAGTACTGCAATATTCAGCAGGTTCATGACAAGTTTGTTTTGTGTAAAACTAACAGTGGATATAATATGTAATTCAAAATGATTATTTTGTATAGGTAGCTATTGCCAAATGATCTAAAAGTAATATAATAAAACAGGTGGAAATTCCAAAAAAATTTCCTTAGAATTCCAGATACTGTGGATTATCGTCCAATCAAAACACAGCTGGAAATTTCAGAACTTTTTTGTGTATATTCAATATCGATTTATGAATATTTGCATATCAACGTAAATAAAAGTAATCTCAATAACATATAGATAAAAGTAATCATTCAGGTACCTGTTTATATTGGGGTACAGTGTACCCCAAGTAACCGTCTAACGTAAATCGACGTAATTCTGTACCTATGTGATTAACATTAAAAGAAATTATTTAAACAGCATTTGTAGACTTATAAGTTAGAAAAAGTCACGGTTGAAGAAGATGAAAAAATTTCATCAACTTTCAGAATCATGCGTAAAAGATGTGCTGGGGTACACTGTTCCTCACTAACCATTAAAATCGACAAAAAACTTTTTACTAGAATCATGGCTGTATCGTCAACAATATTTAAAGTTCTTGTCTTTCAGGATAGTTTCTAAATATGATTATATTTATTAAAGAATTTCATGCATTAAGAGTTGTGCGCTCGACTGTCTCGACTCGAAAACCGGGTGCTTATTTGACTGCAGAAGGAGCGGGGGAAGAAGGTGGAGCGGGTTGTCATTTTTTGATATTTTGCGGAGGTGTACCAAAGTGAGGCCAGTGGGGTGTTTGTTAATCGGGGTCATGTTAGCCTTATCAAGGGCGACAGAGTAGGGAAGATGACGCGAAGGGCACAACGCTTGGCATGTTCGATAGTGATCTGCAGATCTTTAGAGATGACGGAATACCATGTTGGAGTGGCATATTCAAAAATACTTCTGATGAAGCTGCGGTAAACCTAGAGTAAGAAATTTATGTCTCGCACCCACAACCGACATCATGATTGAGAGGGCGAATCCAAATATTCGGATATTGAGGCGATTGTCAACTGTGATTCCGAGCAGTCTGGCCAGCCCCTTTGACTTGCTTGATTACTGCACCATTGATGATAATTAATTGTTTATAGTTTTACTTGTGCTGAGTACCCCGTTATTTTATTGCACCATTGAAGATAATCGTTTATAGTTTTACTTGTGCTGAGTACCCCGTTATTTTATTGTACCATTGAAGATAATTAATTGTTTATAGTTTTACTTGTGCTGAGTACCCCGTTATTTTATTGCACCATTGAAGATAATTGTTTATAGTTTTACTTGTGCTGAGTACCCCGTTATTTTATTGTACCATTGAAGATAATTGTTTATAGTTTTACTTGTGCTGAGTACCCCGTTATTTTATTATACCATTGAAGATAATTGTTTATAGTTTTACTTGTGCTGAGTACCCCGTTATTTTATTGTACCATTGATGATAATTAATTGTTTATAGTTTTACTTGTGCTGAGTACCCCGTTATTTTATTGTACCATTGAAGATAATCGTTTATAGTTTTACTTGTGTTGAGTACCCCGTTATTTTATTGTACCATTGAAGATAATTGTTTATAGTTTTACTTGTGCTGACTATCCTGTTATTTTATTGTACCATTAAAGATAATTGTTTATAGTTTTATTTGTGCTGAGTACCCCGTTATTTTATTGTACCATTGAAGATAATTGTTTATAGTTTGCGAGTCACCCTCAGCGGGACTTGCTGCAATCGATATCATGTTCCACAGGTACACAGTACAGATCCCTGAGGGACGCCGTCTGTCAATTACCTTGTTGAGATACTGTATTGTTGTCACTGATCAGTTGAGTCTTCTCTTTAAGGAAGCTTTGGGCTAGAGTAAAGGCCGTATCAAAGGAGGCCTGTTTTGGTAGAAGGAGGGTGGGATGCACTTTGTCAAAAGTGTCAATATAGATATCGCAGACTTTGTACATCGTCAATATCTTCTGTAATAGCTTAAATCACGAAGTTGATTCCCTGGAGTCTGTATTGGTGCTTACAGTTCTAACGTGATTTGGTTGAATGCTATTATTACTGGTCTTATAGAGTTAATAACTTCTGCTTGTCATTGATGATTAGGCTGGTAAAAACTAACATATTATGAATATGTGACGCTTGTGTGTTTGGAAAGACTTCCCTTATAATTCTATCTAGTCCTATTTGTAATGAAAACTTAAATTACAATTGCAATCCCTGCGTAATAATAATATCGCCAATATATTGCCGTCAAAGAGCATAGACATATTAAGATTAACTAAATAATTCTACTTAATTCTAATAATAATTATAATAATATTCCAGTCAATGGAGTAGTTAAACTCTCAAAATATACGAGTGAAAATTGCCCCCTAATCGCTACCACGAAAGAAACCAAACCCTCTAATCCTCACCCTACGAGGAAGACAAGAAGATCGGTCGCGCTCTTAAAGGACTGGCACGGAGTTGACACCCGCTAGAAATTAGAGAGAGAAAAGAGAGTGGGAGAGAGTGCTAAGTACGAGTTGATTCTATGTCAGTTTATTTAAAAGTTATATATTTTTTATTCACCAAGTAAAGAATAAATGAAGAAGTAATGTATTCCATGTCTTAAATCACAGAGAGAAATAACTTTTTTAAGTTTATTTCTAATTTAAATATTTCTTAAAATATTAATGATTGACGAATAAAATAGTGGAATAGTTGGATAAAAACAAAAAACCCCAAGAAATCATGAGTTCCTAAAAAGCAAAACATTAAAATGATATTGATGATAGTACAGCCCTTGAAGAAAGGGATCCAAGATTTGATTGTTGCATTGCTTGCTGTTAAAAATGCATAAACATTATATAGATCTTAGTGTAACATATGTATTTACGTACATCTAAATTAGAAAACTCATAAAAGTAAAAAAAAAATTGTGATATTGGTATAAATATTATTATTTTTATTATTTTACATTAATTATCTTATTAAACGCAACATTTAACTATGCATTCATGGTAGCTTCATGACTTGTAAAAATGTTCTATTGCAAAGAGTTTTTCTTGATTTTGTTCTCTTATTTTTATATGATTTTGGAGTTTAGATATTCGTATGTTACTATATGATCGATATGCTTATATACCTACATATCTCTCAAGCTAATTGCTGACGCTTTTGTTCTTGGCTTGGCCTATTCTCCTTAGCCTTAATGACTAGAGCTGCTAGCATCTCTCAAGCTAATTGCTGACGCTCTTGTTCTTGGCTTGGCCTATTCTCCTTAGCATTAATGACTAGAGCTGCTAACATCTCTCAAGCTAATTGCTGACGCTCTTGTTCTTGGCTTGGCCTATTCTCCTTAGCATTAATGACTAGAGCTGCTAACATCTCTCAAGCTAATTGCTGACGCTCTTGTTCTTGGCTTGGTCTATTGTTTGTATTGGCTCTGACATCTTACAGCTATTTTCATTTGTGTTCGTAAAATGTACATGAATTTTGTTAATCCATATAACAGAAAATCCGTAAAGGGGGAGAGGGGGGGTTGTAGGAAAATGAAAGCTACTTATGTCAAAGGCCCAGGCTAACAACGATATATAAATTAACTAGCGTCTTTCAGAATGAGCACACATTTATGTCGTTTTATTTATTCTCGTAGATTTATGCAAATGAGTCATCTGAAAAATCTTCGACCCGCATTAAATCCGGACAAATGCGCTCTTCTTAAACGTAAGTTAATACGTGTATGGAATTGTTACTTTAGAAAACTCAAGTGTAGCGTACGCGACTACATTGATAATTATATTTCCAGAAAACCAGGTGTTTTTATTTCATTTTCGCTTTTAAATGACAAACCACAGCTTCAATATTGACAAATGAGACATCAAATTGATGCTCTCAACATTCGAAGAGGTTTTTGTTTTATTATGTTGTAAGTTACTTTCGTTTGGGACCTGTGACGTCATCGATATTAACATAGATAATTTAACATGTAAATAGAAAATACTCATGACGTCATGGGAACGGATGTTTTTAAATCCAAAAGAGACGTTTTGTCTAGAATGTCAATATCTTCTATTTTATACCTAATTTGTCAAAATAGGGGCTGTGGTTTGAGAGCTGAAAATGGAAAAAGGTTTAACAGGAATATAAACCATTTTTTTAAAACAAACATTTTAAATATGTATTGTATTTACGAAATATGAATAAATTGGTCACAATTACAATATAAATATTTGTTATAGTCTGCATCTACAAAATGTTAATAATTTAATAACACAAATACTAATTTAATGGAAACTTATTTTTATAAATATCTGCATGTTTTATTTTGTGTTATTAGTACTCATTCAGAAATATATTAATTCTAATCACTCATTTGAAATGTTTTTTTTAGAAGCGGTCGTGAAACGATTTGAAAGCGAACTAAGTTGGGAAGAGGCAAAAGGGGCGGTAAACCAGAAGGGGTTGGATTTTCGAATAAAAAAAATGAAAACGCTAATTGATAGATTAAACATGTTTTGATATTTGTGCTGCGTGTTGTGTGTTACTTGTATCTATGTTTTTTTTTATAAAATTGTATGTAAAATGAAGTGTTTTTTATTTATGTATTTTATTTTCGACTTGGGAAACAATTAGTGTAAGTATTTGTCAATTTTGGTCAAAAAACAATACAAAGTAATTAGTGAAAATTGCTCAAAATTGTAAATTTCTTAATGAATAGTTGTAAACAATTCTACGTTTTTAATGAATCTTATTTAAAATTATCAATATCTTAATAAGGATAAAAAGTATCTCCATATTTAGCTAGATTTGCAAGTAAGAATCTTGCTAAGATTTAACGAGTTTCGGTTTAACGGGAATAAACAGTATCCAATGTAATGCATTAAAAAGAATGTTTAATTTCTCAACAGGTTATAATACAAAGGTATACATTTCCAATCGGAAAGCTAACAATAAAATCTTCTATAAAATATATGAGTATGAATTTAATATTCTGCGTTATCAATAAACAAGATTATATTCTTTTCTAAAAACATAGCGATGTTTAATATATGGTAATATATTTCATACTTTCAATTTTATCAGCGAACATTGTGGTGTTTCGCATATGTTTATTCTTCTCTAAGAACATAGCGATGCTCAATATTGTTAATATATTCCACATTTTCAATTTTGTCGGCGAAGATTGTACATTAACCACACCTCTGCATATAAAACATTACTTATTGTGACAAAAAAATGTCATTTTTGTCTTTATTAATTTTCTTTTTCTGGTATTAAGAATGAAGAAAATTAGCCTACTATTTTAGTAAAATTGTATTTTCATTTTGTTTAATGTTTAAAATATATTACTATACCTATGCTCATTCGATAATTAATTAATTTAAAATTTTATAAATAACTTTGAAAATTATCCCATTAGACATTAGTGCTGTATTTTTGGTACGTTTTCACGAAAGTGTGCCCTATATTCTTACTTTTTCAAGTATACATTCTCGGTAACTAAATAAATTTATTGTAATTGTTTGAATGTCATCTCGGAACGTAAAAAAGTTAATATATGTACCGATATTCTCAGAACGTAGTGACGAGCATTAATTATAGTTTCTGAATGTGTTAATGAATCTGGCAAATTAAAAATTAACATCAACCAACATTAATTGTATAAACGATATATTATTACCAAAATTGAATCATTTAACAAGTAAACATTTTTTAAATTAAATATTCATTTAAATAAACAAACCATAAATATATTTTTATTTATTATATATTATTTATTTATATAGTTGAAAAAGAACTGAAAGAACTTGGAATCAACATGAATGATGAAGAGACCTGGAATGTCGAACTTGATAGGAGGAGATGGAGAATATGGTTAGACGAGCGGTGTCGCAAGACGGACAGCTCAATTGATGATATATATTTCGAATAATATATACATATATATAATATGTGTATTATTATTAATAAATCATATCTATACATGTATGTATTTACCAAAGAGTGTTACTCTATTAGTACTCTGCGGTATTTAGTCTATATTAATATGATAACGTTGTTTTTATCATCTCTTAAATTTAAGTAGCCATACCTTTAAAATATCACGGAATTGTAGGCTTATTCTGGACTGTATAAAAAGTTGACGGGTGGCGGTTAGCGGGTTGCTTCTAATTTTACAAATTATATGGTAAAAAACAACAAATAGGTGAGATAGAATGTTATTTTATAAATTAAAACAATAATAGTTTTCTGAGCGTCAAAGTCTCCGATATCACAAGTGGGTTTTAAGTTCTTTTACGATATGAAATGAAAATATCAGCTTTTATAGTCCCGTGTTCTAAGTACATTTGTGATACACATATTTTACATCATTAATATAAAGTGTTTATAATTGTATTAGTTCATTTTAAGATACAAATATAAGGTTAATTACACATTGCATCATAATTAACAATAACAAAGTCATTAACACCAAATACATAACTATAGGTTAATGTGTACTATGTCTATACTCTAGACTCACTCAATCAAAGCTATAGTTCAAGTGATATGAAAATTTAAGCATGCATCTGATTCTGAATAAATGATCAGTAGTATTGTTGGAGAATTATCCTTTTTTTAATGGTATTGCCAGCTTTCACAGAAGGAAAGTTGCACTATGCAGCCATTAAGAAAAGGTTAATATGGATATGTGAGTTAGCCTGTCTAATTATTATTTTAGTGATGTTAGCTTGAGTTTGACTACTTCAGTTCAACTTATTACTTCAAGTACTTGATTTATTTATAACTTTCAATGAATTTGGATATTATATTATAATTCATACTCCAAGTCAGCTCTATTTCTATATTTCAAAATTTTGCACTAGTCTAAAGTCTAACTTATGACTTAAGTTTCACTCTAAGACTTAGCCTTAAGCCTCTCTTCTCATTGCCATTGGCATTGGCATTTAAACCAAGAAGAGAAATAATCAATGCATTAATAATCTTGCAAGATTATTAATGCACTGATTATTTATTATCCATGGAGTTGGAAGGGTTTCTTATAGTAATGCCAATAGTAAAAGGTAAAAAATAGTTGATGGATGGGAATTCCCTTACTATTATTTATTCTTGTATTGACAATTACATTTCATTGACAACTCAGTATTGTCAGAGACTAAAGAGTATAATGTATTTATATGTTTTGTTGATTTGGTATACTTGTGATTTCTATTGACATTGTCTTCATTGATTTGAATGCCCAAGGTCAGGTATCTTGGTCCAAAATCATTACATGCCCAGGACTAGGAGGGCTACCAATTTCAGATATGCATTGTCCTGACTGGATTCTATACATGCCCTGGGCAGTCAGGCATGTGTTAATGTCAAGCACTGTAAAGTGTCAATGATCCAGTATATTGAATCATTTCTTCAAATAATCATCATATCTTACTGTAAATATTGTTATGCTCTGAATTTCTATATTATCTCTCTTAATTCAGTCCAAATTATTTTTATAATACATTCATTGCAACTATTTCACCTACCTGCAAGTCCTGATTGCCAACCAAGTTCCAAAGTTATGTCATAAAATAATTATTGTATTCCTTAGGCTTAGAGTGTTTTAAAAAAAATACCTTCAATAATATACTTTAACACTTTCTAGTCTGTCTGATTTTCTACTACTATTAATTAATTATTCTCCAAAGTCTTAACAGTTGTAAGACATATAAAATTGGTAGAGTTAGTAATGTTATATTAAATGGTAATCTCCCAGTTTCCAGTGTTAAATTATTTTTTGCATTTTTTTAATAAACTACAATTTAATAAAATATTCATTTATTTTAATTATTTTTTACATTTTTATATGCATATACATATAAAGATATATACATTAAATATACATATATACAGGGTTTCCATGCCCTATGGAATTTTGAAATTCAAATTCCATATATTGAAAATCTATAGAATTTGAAAAACTTATTGTCACCTATGAAAAAGCTATGAAAAAATGAAAAAAAGTTGTTTAATAATTTTAATCAAATATATTTGCATTATACAAAACAATGTTTGTTTAATGTTTACTATAAATAACCCTCTCATAAACTAAATAATTTGTTTGAATTGTGTTTTGTAATAAAAAATGTAATAAAACTGTATACCTATTTACTTATTATATCTCTACATATATATTTATATATTTTTTTATAATTGAATTTTCTATTGAAAATATAACCTAAATTTAATCACATTTTGTTTTTAATTTTAATTTCTAATAAGCCTGTATTCAATTGTTAAATATAATAACCATGATATTTCTGATATTATTATTATATTAAGTATGTGAAAGACTGCTATCAATCTATTACAGCTATGATTTTTTTATATTTGAAAATTCAAAATATATCCTCTTACTTAAATATTTTAGAATCAAATAAATAGCTTTCTAATGCATGTTGGTTTATAATTGACAATGACATTTAAATAGTAATTAAAGTAATTATTTTAGTGATGTCATTTTTACAGGATGGCCTTGTGTACTTGAAATTCACTGATGTAACTTGAATGTACTTGAATTCCCAGTTGTGTACTTAATTTTTTTCATGGTGGGCAATTTTTTTATACTGATAAATAAAAAAATCATGAAAAGGTCTCACAGAATACAGTTCTGAATTATGTTTTACATATAATGATATCTTGAATTGGACTGTGTTTATTTTTATTTTCATTCTGGCAAAGGATAATAAGTATTGGTGTGGCCTGCATTATTTAACGCTCAGCATTATTTTGACTTTGCCTGCATTATGCATATTTTTTAGGAAATTGCTCTTTTCCTTCATTTTTTCTAGACTTCTAGAAAATCCAGAAATCTGTAAAAACATGGGCTGGTAAGACATTTGAAACTCAGTTTTATAACTAATGTTAGTAAAATGAATAGCTAATAGTAAATGAAAAGAAATATTGTTTCCTCCAGAATCACCAAAGTCCAGAATATGAAATGAACTTGAGTAATCTCTTGCTATTTTGTGTGAACATACATGTTTTATTTCCACTTACCTACAGTACATACTTGAATGGTAATTAAATGTCATTGTAATGACATGCTAATCAAATTAAAAATATTTACAGGGTTGTCATTTGTCCAGATTTTTCAGGACATTTAAATGTCAGGATTTTGGATCAAAATTATTATCATTTTTAATTCTTTGAAAAAAATGCAATAAAATTGTATATGCCTTATATTTAATAGACCAGTTTCTGTTTTGTCTTAAAATCATGTTCTAGAGCATTTAGAGTTACATGGGTACCTATAACATAGTTAGAAAATTATGGAAAAATGTACTTAAATTTTATCCATGTACTTGAATTTTTTGGGCTGATCAGCATGGCCACCCTGTTTTTATACTATATATTATTTATCTATAAATATAAAAACTATATTCTTAAAATATAATAATGTAAAAGAGAAGACATTTTTAATTAATGTAATATTGTGTAACAATAAAAAGCATATTTTTATGAATACAAATATAACATCTTGTGTATTTATTACAGAATAAATATAACCCTTTAGATACACTTTAAATTTAAAATGATGCTCAGTGTCCCATTTATACAAATACCCATATAATATGACACTAAGTTTAATAACAATATTCTATTGAACTTTGATGAATTCAATATTTTATATATTATTAATTACTACTTTTCTGAATGTCTAAAAACTTCAAAACTTATTTTCAAGCCTCATGGCTTCAGTCAGAGAAGTTTTCTCTATGGCTAAATTTTTGAAGTTTTATTTTAAGAGAAATAAAACAGACTTATGCCCAAATTTTGTTATTAATAGAGAAATCCAAAAATGCTACTTATAAGGCTGTATCTGTAATAATTTTGAAGATATTTAATTATATATAAACAATGACAATGTTTTAAAATACTAATTCATTATTTCATTTTACTATTTTACAGAATACTAATGTCAATGGTGGCAAGGCTGTATAAGTAACTTCTTCAAGAAGTGATCCATTCTTAAGTCCACCCACTTGCTCTCTGTAATCTTAGTGCCTACAGAAATACTGAAGGTCAAACTATTTAAAAACATTAGTTCTGTTATTAATTATAATAATATGCATACCATTAAATGCTTTTCAGTGTGATTATTAGTCTAATTATTAGACTCGAATATTTTATATTTTATTTAAATAGATACTGCTTTTAAGCTTGCATATTTTAATATGTGTGATGTATAATAAATTCACCAATTATGTTTAAAATAGTATTTATTTCCTGTATATTAAAACTGTTTCACTAATGAAATGTTTAACTGCAGTCAGTATTAAAAACATTGT
>JAYRBW010017407.1:0-12895 GCA_036023295.1 Invenusta paracnida | reverse complement strand
AAATGGCCTAATATAAAATTAGACAAATTAGTTTAAAAATAATTTTATTCTTTAAACATTTTTTTAAGCATGGGAATTATTCCATTAATAGTTTCAATTCATATTTAAAATAAAAATGATAAACATATATCAGACAATATATTACTTGAACAAGCAGGCCATATAATACCCATAGGGGCAGGCTGTTTTAAACTGGGCTTGGATGTTTTATAACTACTATAAGTATAACTATTAGTGTTACTAATACTGTTAGATTCAATGACAATATTAAAACACAAAAAAATCATATGACATATATATAATTATTAATATAAAAATATTGATAGTATATATATAGGCATAGCAAAATACTTCTAATATGCATGCAGTGCTCAACATTAATGCCTGCCTGACTGCCAAAGACATGTATAATATCCAGTTGGACACTTCATATCTAAAACTGATGGCCCTCCCAGACAATTCTCAAGTTAAATCATTTAAACAATTTGAGGCAAATTAATTACAGCAGTGCTTCATATAACATATTAAAATGTATATATTTGTATATTACATCAGTGCTAAAAATAGATAGATACTCAATAGGAGTTTTGGTTGGTTAGTGAGTATTACTATTTTAATATGAATATATTTATATATTGTGTCAGTGCTAAACATGGATACTCAATGAGAGTTTTGTTTGGTTAGTGAGTTATTATTTTGTTGAATCAATAGTAGAATCAGGGTCATTGATATATTTTCATATATCATTTGTATTCACTCATTTTTAAGTGAATGTATGTAAATATATAATTTGCATGAAATATATGGATTGCAAGTGTACTGTTGTTTCCACCAGGAGCATAAATAATTGTTGTGTCATGTAATTATATATAATTGTATTATAATTAAACAAGTCATATCACTTACTGAATTATACATTTATCAATTTCATAATTTATTTTATTAAATTAAAGTAGATGGCAACCAGAAATTGGAGACTGATTGCTCAACAAAAAAACCTGAGACAAGTTAATGATGAGCACTGATTACATATCTACTGTCCTAATTTATTTAATATCAATTCTGATAAAAAATTGAAAAAAACCTGGGATATAAAATAGGATGTATGGGAACCCTGCTGTATATAACTTTTTACTGCATTTACTGGCCTACTCACCGTCCTTTTGCTCTCTTTAATATTTTCTTTATCTCTGTTAGAACTTAGTGAGTTTTCCATTGGCATCCTCATAACTTTCTCATACATACATACTGCACTTTTCTTTTGGCTTATTTAGCAGTGGGGTTTACCCCACTCTCTCTATATATATATATATATTTCATTGGTGTAAATTTAATTTATCCTGTGATCTTCCTCAGACTTTTCCTCTATGCCCTTTCAATCTCCCCCACAGAGCTCTTAATAGTAGTCATCCATTTGACCCATTCCTCATACTTCTCAATCATTACCATGTACACTCTTTTGAGACTCCTCATTCTATTCCCAGCTTTGATTTTCACTGTACTCAAAATTTAAACTGTTGCTCCATTTTTTTGTGAATTTTAAACCTATTGGGTCTTTAATCCTAGTTGTTTGCTTCCTAGGTGATGTCAAGGAACACAATCTCTTTCCCAATGTTAACATAACCTGCTCTCATCCTGATACCTTGATTGATACATGTTATAATACTTGCTGTAGTTCATGAAGATGCAAGCTTCCTATTTACTAGCATTTAACTCTTTCTTGTTCCTTACTACCAATTCTGTAAACATTGGGACTGGGTGGACATTTAGTAGTTGCCACATTTCAATGAGATCTTTTGAACAAACCTAATTTGTGCATACCATTATTTTAAATTTAGATAGTAATACATATATATTACAAATGGTAACTTTAACAACATTAAAATATGAACTTCAAATACTCTAATACATGTTATAAGTATATCAAATCATTTTCTTATATTTTAACTTATAAATAAATACTACTAGTATGTGGGTTATCACTTTATAAACAAACTGTCTAGAAATGTGGTCTGACTAATTAATTATTTATCCAAGGAAATTAAAAATGAGATGATTTTATAATGGATAATCTCTGTATTGTCATATTTTTAGCAAACTAAAGTTATTATATGTTAGTGAATATTAAACATGTATACTATTGTATAGTATACTATACTATACTAACCAGCTACTGCATTATCTGTGAATCGGCCATCAATTGGATCTCACAATCCCCCCTCTGCTGTATGTAACTCAACTGGACTATGGTAGTTTTGCTTTGTTGTCTAATCAAGTATGTCTGTCTCATTTATTTCTCTTTCCAAGTAATGTTTATTGTATTCCTAGGGTATTATTAATGGATCTTTCTAGTATTCCGATTGGTCACACTGCGCTGTGCTTACATCTATTTCTACTATGCGTACTTGTACTATGTTTCATTCTGCAGTTGACAAAGATTACGAAACGTCCTGCGTAAAATATTATAATACCCAACAAAAGTCTTCTTTTTTATTTATTTTAGAAAGTAACCAATTAAATCGACGAATCACTAAAAATCAAATACTTGGCGCACAAAAAATAGAGGCCGAATAATAACGCATATTATAACAAAGAATATTAATATGATATGAAATTGTATTTTATACAAACATGTATGAAATAATAAGACCAGATAAATACTGACACATTAATAAGAAAATCGTCAACAATGCCATAGTTTTCTAAATTAACAAATAAATATAACTAGAAAGTAGTTAACAAAATTACACTTTTTACTTAGCTGCCATTTTTAGCCTTATTTGATCGGTTTTAAATTGGTTTCTCAATATTATTCTTGAATTATTATTTTCACATATCCTTTGGTTATTTATTAAAATTGTGTACGTTGTTGGATTGAAAATATTAATTATTTAGGAAAAGCTTATTATGGACATCCTAATTAATTATTTAGTAATCGAGTTTGTTTGTTTGTTTCTAAATGTATGTATTGTTAATTTAATGCTAAATTATGAAAATATGGCATTGTTGACGATTTTCATATTATTGTGTCAGTATTTATCTGGTTTTATTATTTCATACATGTTTGTATAAAATACAATTTCTGATCATATATTAGCAATCTTTCTTTGTTATAATATGCCTTATTATTCGACCTCTAATTTTTGTTTGCCCATTATTTGATTTTTAGTGATTCATTGATTTAATTGATTACTTATCGATTATAAATTTAATTGGAATTTGTTGTCTAAACGATGACTTCAAGTCGTATTAAGTATCCTACTCTATCCAACCAACCAACCAATCAGATCTGACGAGACCTCCCCCAGGATATCCATGGAGTCCCCAGGCTCTCCCTTCCTCAATGGCACTGCCGACTCTCCTACCTCCCCAGTCCACGCCCCCTACACCCCCACCGGTCTCTCTCATCGCGTGCGTCATTCGTCTACTTCCTCGACCTCCTCACTAGACAATCCCAACAAGAAGATGGTTCACATCAAGACAAACGGCTCCCTCAGATCTACTGCCAATACTGTCAGCACCTCCGCCACTATCACACTCAACAACAATCATCAACAAAATGACGTCACCACCTCCTCGGCTTCAGTGACGTCACCTTGCCTCTCCTTCTTCTCGCTTACCTCGGTCTCCTCTCTCAACCAATCAGCCGCATCAGCAAGTCAGAACGAGCGCCAGGCCCCCCTTGCTAGTAGTGAGTCATCGATTCTCACCACGAGCACTACTGCAACCCTCTCTGGTGCCACTGCTGCTGCTGCTCTATTCCTGCAGTCGGAAGCCACAACAAAAGGAGTTGTGTTGTCAAGGAGATACTCGACATCTTCGGCTCAGCAGCATGAGCGTCAATTACTCGCACAGCTGAATTCCTCTGTAGGTCAGGAGTCTGGGGTAAGAATCGTTGACGATCTATTTCTCGTTTAAAAATAAACAAATTAATAAATAGTAATCCCACAGTCATCGGATTGTATTCTATTCCATAACTAAACTGCATTAGACTGAATTCATAATACAATCCGTGCCTAAAATACATGTCTGTTATCCAGGTGGCTATTGGAAAATAATTTCTGTCAGAATCTCAAAAATGCATTGTTTTTTATTTCAATTCTTTGTCCGTTGTGCATTATTTGGTAATCAATAAAATTCCTTATGTGTACTTTATAGAAAAGGATTTTTACACTACTTATTATATTTAAAGTTGTATTGTAAAAATATCCGTATAATTAAAAAGTAACATTTCTATAAAAAAGATTGTGCAAGGCTTAGTTACAACTTGGACTACCTTTGCTCGCAACAGCTACCCACGTCAGTGAGTGCCGTGGACATTTTGATGGGACGGAGAGGTGTGCGCGATGAGCGATCTCCCTCCTCGGACCTGGACCAACGGGGCATTGATGATGCCGCAGTGCTGGACAGTTCCGGTGAGGAGGACGACGACGGGGGGGAGCATCAGACGGCTGGACAGGAGGCCTTGCCCGAGGACGAGGAGGCTGGACCGCCCTGTCAAGTCAGGAGAGGCAGTTATGACAGGGCTGTTGAGAGTCGAGTTGAAGCGCGCTCCAGGGTGGGTTCATTGGCAATATCCCTTGTAACTGGATTAACCATGCATGAAGGCACACCTGCCATGCCGTAGAGTTGTGGTTATGCTAACAGTTTTTTTAATCGGGAGGTACAAGCGGGCTGTAGTGCAATAGTTATTACATCTATCACGCTTTCTAAAATGTATATCAATAAATTATATTTATTTCATTTTGTTTTGTAACTTTTAAAATTATCAAAAGGCGTTGTAAGAAGAATAGCGATTTACTGAAGCGTGTGTCAAGGTATAATTTCAATAATAATGTGTCAAAATACTGTTTGTTTTTAAACGTCTGAATTTGGTCTTAATTTAAGTAAAAATGGGAGTAGGGTTGCTTTAGTTTTATTTACTGTTCATTTTACTACCTTTTTGGAATTTAAAATCTGTGTTCAATATATCATTTTGCATCACTATTATCCCTTTGCTAGTAGGTGTTCGTTTTCTGAATATAACTCTTTCAAGTACACTTGCCTCTATCAATCTGTAGCCCCCCTCCTTCCCCACTCACCCTTTTTTCTCCATAGCCTCTTTAATTTCTCCTCAAAACAATAGAAAGCAGTCGGTTGAAACCATCTCTCGAGTTTAACTGCTTCTCAAGTATATTTGAAGAGTTTCTTTATCCCCGTATAGTATGCCACTTCTTGTTATAGCTGCCCTAGCTTTCATAAACCCAGATTTCACCTTTGATTTCACCTTTCCCCACTTTCGCTACTTCCTGTCTTGTGTTCAGTTTCTATTTCTCGTTTAAAAATAAACGAATTAATAAATAGTTACCACAGTCATCGGATTGTATTCTATTCCATTTCTAGGCTGCATTCGACTGAATTCATAATGCAAGTCATGCCTAAAATACACGTATCTGTTGTCCAGGTGGCTGTCGGAAAACAATTTTCAGTGGCAGAATCTCAAGAATGCATTGTTTTTTTCTTGATAGCAACTCTGGTAAATATTCTTAAATAATAAATGGATATAGATTACATTTCTTGTTTCATATCCCTTTTATATAGGCCACGTGGCCTGACAGGAATTGGGTTTTTCTATTTTTAGTATCATTACACTGCTATGTTGCGCTCATGTCTCTAATATAACGCTGCTATATGCCACTCAGATAAAGTTTAGTCATGGCCACTGGTAAGGCAAATTGATGGATTGCCAATATATACAGTTAAAATGGAGTGCCAGCCTTAATTGTATATATATACATATACATATGTTGCTAATTGAGTGAATAATTATCGTTTTGAACCCTTTCGTCTGCCATCTATAGATTTGTACCATCTGATTTAACTATTGACGAGAATTATTTGATTTGACTGAAAAATTATTCTTGAACTGAAGTAAAAGATCAAAGTATACGGGAAATACTATTTTATCAATATTCTGAGTTAGTTAGTTTATTGTTGACGGGAGATCTGTATTATGTGTTATTTTGGAACATTTCGATCCCTAAAAGAACGTAAGTTTTCAAGTTAATTGACTGCAAGAAAATCAATTGTTCATTTTATTTTGGCTGTTATGAATGTATGTAGATAAATAGCCTCAAGTAGTTTGTCCGTTACACCCATCGATACTATACAGTAACAATGAAAAGCAAGAGTAATGAGTTGAGGTATATTACTGATAGACTTTCTTTGAGCGCAGCTAATGATTACCAAAGCTAGGAATATACATGAAAGGCGAGCTGAGAAAGCTTCTCTTTAAGAATTAGGAGGAAGATTTGCGGGAAAGACAGACCGAGTTAGCAATGAACCGACGAAGAATGCGCAGTGCATTCGCCTCGTTATTATTCCAAACTTTGTTGTGATTCTTCGTACTATTCATGATATCGAAATCAATACAAGGCACTCGATTATGCCATTCCCTTTGTTTATTGTCCGGAAATAGTTGCGCTTCTGCTTTTGTGGGCGTCCATTCCCTCTGCCTCTCAAAAGGCCTCCAATCCTAATCGATTAAATGGTTTGATGGATATTTATAAACTCTCTATAGCTACAATGCGATAATGATTGCCGCTCTTGATTGTATACAAACACTATCCTTTATTCTCGTTCTGTCTTTTCTCGTCCACCATCCAGTTAGTTGCTACTAGGCTAGCTCGTCTTCTTCGCCTTTTAGGCTGTCTATTTTTCTCTATGAAGGAATTGTGATACTCGAAACTTGATTTTCATTATAATATACTAGGACGAAAGTTGCATTTTTGTTTTCCATTTGTGCATATTAATTATCCGTCATTTTGAGTAGAGAGAGGAATATTTTTTCCCAACTTTATTCTGTAAAGAAAAGAAAAGAAAAAGGCGATTATCAATTGTCAGTTTTATCGCAATACAGACAAGAAAGACACTGTCTGCATCGTTTGAGTTATTTATGACCTGTCAGTTGTTTGTTCATTTATTTAGACTTAGATTTAGGCTTACATGGAACAGAGGAAGCATTTCATAATCTATGACTATAAAAATGTAGCATTATTCGGTCAGAATTGCCTACCAAAAGTAGTTTGTTGTATTTTATTTTCTTCTGAAAATAGCAGCTTTTAGATTAATTATAATGCAGCTGAAATGGAGACAAATAATGCGATATATTGTCTAAATTGTTTCATCTTATCACAAATTTGTCTTAAATTGTTTTAGTGCTTAATTTTAGAAATACTACTACGATAAGTTTGTTAATACACCGAGCGTAGAAATGGATTAACAATTTATAGTAGCAGGTTCCTACATTTTCTTAAAACCGGGAAAGTCCTTGAAAGGAATTTAGTCAAGGAAAATCGGGAAAAATTGGTGAATTTCGAAATTATGTTGTGTCATAAATTTCCTTTTAAATTATTGACACCACATAATTCAAAAAGATAATTTTTTAGCCAAACATGTACTAAATTGTACTGGAAAATTTGCCAACACGTTTCAAAAGTTTATAAATGTTTTAATTGAAGATAATAATGGCTAATCAAAACTTTTAATAGAACTGTGCATTATTCCTTGTATACATATATCTATCTATATATTTAATTTATCAAATGTCTACAATTAAATGAATTTCAATTTGAAAAAAACACACGAAAAATGCCGGAAAAATAAAATAGTAAATGTTTCGGAACCATTTAGAAGGTAAATTTCTTTAAATCTGTGACAACAGCATGTCTTTTTTCTCTGGGCCTCTTTTAAAAATTGATTGATAGGACAGGTCTCGTAATATGACGGTGTCTCGATCAGCTATCACGGCTAAAATCTTGTTATTGTTAAAGTCTCGATAATGTCGGAATAAGATATACTTGGATCAGGCACTATATTTTATTTGAAAATTCTCGTTGTACTACAATATATATACCGCCTATACCAAGCTATGTAGCGCTGTTAGGTCGAGGTATTCGGAGCAATCGATTCTTCTGCATTGCATTGACATACCTGTGAATGTTACGTGCATCTCCATTACGGAGACTCCCTCTAGTAGTTATTGATCCATTTTATGCTACTGAGTCTCTGATAATCATATTCATTGCATGCTACCGTAATATTTGGAACATTTGCTTCGAAGGAAATAAGTTGGAAATATTGAGGTATGTGTTTTAGCTTCACATTTTAAGTAAAGGTAAATTGATATGAAATACCTAATCAGACTCATGGAATATTATATGTATTCGAACGTGTTGCAACAAAACTTTCGATAATGACTACTTAAAATAGACGTGTGCGAGAATTGAGTGTTTTAAAGAAGATTATAATATCATCATGATGTAATTCTAATTGTTCTATTCTGTATTTGTTAAAATACTTAAACTGGAGGCTTCTAGTATAACTATTAATTGTAAGCTTCAACAATTAATCAGGATCAAAGTTGCGAACTCTACAAAGTTTAGTTGATATACTAATTTCTCCGATGATTAACGTGATAAAGATATTGCGAATGTAATTTATGGTGCTCTAAGTATCCATATAGTGATTACATGTTATAGTGTAGTGGACATTTTAAGCTTCTTTTCTAAATAATATTTATTTAATGGAAATTGGATTTTTGACTTCTGTGCTGTAAGAACAAAGGACGGAATAGAATATTATCTAATCCTCTTGGAAGGCTATAATTTTCTCAATCATACATTATATGTATATGGGGAAATAGAATGACAATCCATAGAAATATTGGACATCTTTTGTGATTGAGGTCGAGCTGTATAATTTTTATAAAAGAAGCAGAAAATACAATAGAAAATTACGCGAAGCAAATATTATGCTATTAGAATGAATGAATTATAAACCCTGACAGGATAAAAGATATATTGATTGCAGAAAACTGTCTGAGAAATATATTTTTGTGGTTTCATACTACTGATATAGTAAGTTAGTAGTATATTAATCTAAACTAAATCATACAACTTTGTGAAATGTATTTTATACAATATTCTGAAATAATATCGATATATATTGGAAATTATGGAAACAAAATATTTCAATATAGTCTTTTTACTGTCACGGAAATCTAATTTCTGAAAAATAAATTGTTTTTTGACCACAATTTTATTTCTTCAAATTGTTACGCCATTTTTTCAGATTACAATTCTATAAAGTAAAAGAAATATCAATACCACCCCTCTCCAGGAACATAAAAATCACCTACAGTAACTTTACCCACCTGATAACCTGGGACCTTACATGTTATAATGATGAAAATATTGCACTTGAATCACCGTAGTTAACTTTAGACTCCTACCCAACTCTCTCTCTCTCACAAGATATCCCCTTATTAATACACGCAAAGTACACCAACGAAGATAGCACCCGCTCTAATCTAAACAGACATTTAGAGATGTAGCGATGACATTATGTAATGGAATTCTAGGTGAAACCAACCCAACCTGCCCTGCCACTTTCAAACCGACTTTCGAGCTCCATCGCCACTTGTCTGTCTGCACCTAGCTTTTTATTGCATTGATATGATATCCAAGGCAGCCGCATAAGCTGTTGATTTCTATGCTGGTGTATATTAATTAGAATGTCAGTATTAAACTTAATCCTTACTGTCCGCTCCGCAATCTGAGGAATTCGAAAGCACCTTGTCGCTTTTATATCCTTTATAGGCTAAATAAATATTATTGTCAAGTGTAAAGTGTCCGCGCGAATTTAGTATTTTAACATTTTAGGTGCGTGTATTATACCTGTTGCTTATTAACTAACAGGTTCTTTGTGGAGATTACATTCTTATCATGCCCCAGTGATAACTAAGATACCAACATTCTTTTGCTATTCTTATAAACAATTTCAGTTTACTTACCCACGTCATTGCTGAAAACACAAGAAAGTTTTTAAATATCCTGTGTACATACATACCATTGTACATACATATTACGCATTTGGGATCTTCGTATACACAATTCCCAGAAAAGTGTCCACTCGTAAAAGTTATATTACTATCAACTAGTGTAAAGTCTGTCTTATAAGGTATTACCTATATTAATTTGAAATAATTATGTCTGCATAACTTGATTAATAAATACATGTTTATAATATAGTTTTTTACATTAATTATATTTTAGCTAAAATAATTATTTTCTTACTTTCCTGCCATTATAGGTTTATTAAAAAATGTTAATCTTATACTTACTATCGGTATTTCTACCTTTTCTCTGCGGTTTGTTTTTAATACCAATCACGAAAAGAATCTATTATAACACGAAATGACAATAAAAGACACCTACTGATCATTTCATATTCTATCGTGAATTGTTCTTTAATTGCGATTGCAGATTATGATCTAAATTGTGTTTGTTGTTGTAGTTCATATTTCCCAGTTTTGTATTGATTTATTAAACAAATGGTGTTTTTGTTACGAACGTTTAATATTGATTATGCTGCTAAATTTCAGCTTAATAGTAGGCAAAATATTGTAACATTTTTAAATATCTGTCGTTTATATTTAAGTCACTTGATATTTGTATTTATATATATATATAATTGACATATTACTGGAAGACGATTACCAATTTATTTAAACTGTATTAGACTATTAGACTTGCTATTTGAGGTCATACATACTTCGTATTTCTTTCACCTGGTAACTTGTATTCAGCTGTTTTAGAACATTCTGTACCGATCTGTATTGCATTGCATAATGTGAGCCTCTGTCTAACTTTGTCGCTCTGTGTTTATTTACATTAGTTTCATAAATAATGTAGTCATTGTAACTATAATATTATGTCCGTGTGTACACATACTTACTAGCATTCGGCGTTGACCCTTGCTTTGTTTCCTGCTTCTGATTTCTAGGCCAGCGCGCTTAAGAAGAAGTTTCGATTTTACCACGAAGCAAGGCACGACATCAATCACAAGCTTACCAACCTCAAACAAGAGATTGCACAAATAGAAAGTCAAGAAATAGAGGTTATGCGAGAGGTATACTACTCTTGGAATATTTAAGTAGTAGTTTGATTTATATGCTAATTTTATACAATTTCGTTGTACTTTTTAGATGGAAGTTGAACGAGCTCTCCTAGATGGAGAGTATGAATCGGAACTTTCGCAGGTCCGTGTTGACAAGGATAAGATGTCCAATATTGGAAAGGAACATTCTGAAAGGATTGCTCAGATGGTTTCCGAAAGGGAAAATGTATGTAGTTATCGATTTGGTTTTTAATATATTAACGATATGTTTTTGTGTTGTGTATGTTATTTAATTGTTGTTATTATCGAATTGATTATTTATGTTTTATGTTCGTTCAGTTCAAAAACAAAGTAAGTAATAAAAAACAATTTGGGCGATTGTTGACAAGTTGACCGTAAATTATGTGTTATGCTGTTACCTTCACGTTGTTTTTAATTAAAAAACAAAACTAGCGTTTAAAGGTTATAACAATTATTGATAGTTATTCACATTTATTTAGTAAATACTCCTTTGGTTTTATTGCACAATAATTGAATTAGTTAAAAAAAAATACTTTCTCCTTCTTAATTATATTACTAACTTGTTAACAGTCGTCCTTATTTATTGTATAAAATAGTGTTTTATTTTATTTTAGACTTAGTTCAGTTGCGTAGTTATAAATTCAAATTTTACTATTTTAAATAATTAAAAAATCAATCAATCGTGAATGATTTCATATTACGTATTTTAATTAAATTTATGATTATTTGACGATAAAGTTCTCTTTAGATAAGTAGTGTGTTTATGATATTTGACAGTTAAGTTGTTATTTTAAACCGTAATATATTCCTATTATGTGAAATTTCTTTAACACAGTGCACTACAGCTCCTGTTTTTCTCCTTGCGTACTGATTTCCTGTCTAAAGCCGTGTGAATCTCAGTTTAAGCACCCTCTTGTCGCTTCTTACTTGAAGCTATAGCTTTGTGTGACATATCTTAATGCTGTCTTTCACACTTTGGAGTGTCTGCTGTCTGTGTAGTGAATTATACTGTAGTAATAAGTCAACCTTTTAACCGGTGAGAAGATTACATTTGAACTAGACACATATTTCTGTCTGCATGTTTTCTGTATTCTAAAATTATTATGAAGCTCCCAAAATAAAAAGGAATGATAAAATGCAAAATTTTCTTAGACTAATGCAATTTTAAGCAGTTTAAGCACTTTATAATATACTATAGTTTCAGTTCAGTTGGTTTAAACACGTTTGACGATAGCTCGATGCCACGCCGGTGATGCAGATGACCACTTTAACCTGAAAGTTGAATGCGTTTAAACACGTTTACATATAAAATGCATTATTTTAGTGATTCAGAAGAAAGATATTTTCGGTCACTAAAGAATTATTTTTTATTTTAGTATTTATAAATGTATATTTATTATATAAATTGAAATATATTTTTACATATAGGTACATCATTTTGGCAGTTTGAAATATAAAATTACAGCTGTATATCACATTTTATGGAATTAATTTTTTGTAATTGACTTTTATGATGTATATATAATTCCAAAAAATACTATAATTACTTACTTTACTGAAACCAACTGAACCGAATTGAACTGAACTGAATAGTGTAGGCCTGTGATTGTTCCTCAAATTCCTCAATTTTTTAAAGCTTCCTCAAATTCCTCAAATTTATTCAAAAAGCTAAAATTCCTAAAATTTCTTAATATGATTTTTTTGCAATGGTAGAATATCATTTTTTATGCTGGGCAAGTCTATTTTTGAAATGTAATTTTTTATATAATTCCTTAGATAATCGTTTTAATGACAAAAATGCAATAAAATATGAAAGGGTAGAGGGTCGGACCTAATACAATTTTTTCATACTTAAATCATATACAGGGTGTCCCAGAACTATGTATGCAGTCTTAATAAATCTTTTATATTTTACAAATGGTGTTATTCATTATTC
>JAYRBW010017396.1:0-12896 GCA_036023295.1 Invenusta paracnida | reverse complement strand
GACTCGCACGTCTCTTATATACTCTTGCGGCGTTTCATTGGTTGGAGATTTGCTCGATCCTGATTGGTCAGAGGGGGTCTTTGTTCTCGTGGCACACCTTCCCTACTACTGTAAATTACTTTGTATTGTACTTAATTTTAGCATCATTATTATAGTTTTATCATTGTAATATTTCAAACAAACATTTTTAGAAACGCTAAAATTATCTAGTTTCTCAGGTGTTAACTCGCGGAGATTACTCGTTGTAAACTTTACTCAAAAGTTGATTTAAAGTTTGGAATAAAAAAATTGTTTGGGTTATGGTACACTTACACTGGTGTTACTCTAAACTTGAAATCACTCAATGATTAAACATTATCAAATGTTTTTAGTAACTAAATTTCCAGAATTGTCAATACCATCTCTCATATAATATAGTCAACCAGTAACCACCAAATATCGTTAAATAATTTCAAATAAATATATACGCATGCCTGTTATATGCCTCCTTGTAACACATATCAAAGCTCGAATTATTCCAGAACTATATTTTGCGTAATTTTAAAATTCAAATTAAATAACTCATAGGTTTTAAAATTGCATTATCTACATTATTATTAAGAATTGATTTATTGTTAGTTAATGATATAAAGAAACGAGTTACGATTAGTCGCGTCAAAGGGTATCGTAAAGATAATGAATAATATAATCAACTAATAATATTATTGATTATATTCAGTATCTATAAGACTATTTTAAGTAAAATTTAGTAAATTTTGAAATTGGTTTCATATCGTATTGTTAATAAATAGGTAACAGTTCAAACTTAGTTGACTATTATATTATTATTATAGCATACATTTTAATCTATTACAGCCACAATAATAAAATCTAAAAACTCGCATATGTTCGAATTGACATAATAATTACAAGCAATAAGACAACAAAAACGAAACATATTATTGTTTAATAGATATCTTTATTTGCACACTTCTTTTATCAAAACAATCAGCAGTAACATCAGTATTTAATACTAGAAGACCAATATTTTATACTCAACCAAACTATTAATCACGTTGACAACTAAAAATAAAATTTGTAATGTTTCCAGAAATTTGTTTTAGACAGAAAAACAACGAAAATATTAAAATACAGACTTATTATCCAATTTAGTGATAATATTGAGTATAAAATAATGATTTATAGCGGAGAATATAAACAATCGTAGCTGATTTATTCAAATAAAAAGTGTAATTTAATTATTGTTTGTCAAATGTCATGATCTTTATCAGGATCACATGTACTACAGTAAGAATAATAATTGTAACAATATTAATATTAAACTGTATATATAGTAAGTAATAACAATACTCAGTAGAATTATTAATTTTAATTAATGTATTTTGCTTATAGAACCAAAAAATAGTAAGCATAATAATATAATAATATTTTTTAATAAAATTCTCTCATATACACATGATAGGAGAGTGGAGGAGATGCAGTCGAAAGGTCTGTCAAAAGCTGAGAAAGTCAAGGCAATGTATGTGATGAATATATTCACCAGATTCATGGAGGTTGTGAAAAAGGAAGAAGAGTGCATGGCGAGGATCGGGGTGAGGTGAAGGAATCAATGTTCAAGCGTGTTGGAGGTGTATTTGGACGGATGTATGAAAACGATATTAAACTACAACAGTCTGTGTCAGACCGTTCTGAATATCAGAAGATCTCCCTGCCTCTGTCTATTCAGTACTCTTGCGTGGATTAAGCCAGTAGCAAGCACACATTTGAACCAGGCTACGAACTACCACGCAAGAGAATCAGCGGGAGAAATAGCGGCCTACTGACTGAGAAGTTGCATCATCATTTGGAGTTCCCGGACCAAGTTATGTCCGGCCTTCTCCTGGACATCTCGAGTCTCAAGGAGATCACGGATTGCCATAAGAGAATCGTAGCAAACCCGACACTTCCGTTGCCTGGATACGGGAGGGAGTAAGGCAGGAAGGGGTAATTGTTGCATATTTTTGGGAAATATATTTCCAAAAATATTGAGTAACAAAATCAAATTAAAACTTTGCTGACATTAAAGTAAAACGTTTCAGTTAAATAGTCGAAATGACCCATATTCGAATAAATAACACATATTCTAAACTAATTTTGACTATTCTCATAGAAAAACTATGTCTTAGATCAATTTAAAGAAATTAAGTAATTCAAAAGTTAAAATTATTGAGCAATCAATTAAAATATAAAATAATTAATTAAGTAGCTGATTGATTGTGAAAAACTGTGTAGCTACAGTTCAATTGAAATGCTCTTTAGTCAATGAAAAAAGGGTCGTTTATAAACGTATATGTGTATATAGAGGCCTTCAATAAATAAAACAACAAACCCTGCAATGGACCACAACACGGAGAAAAACACTAACGATAATTACTGAAATATAATATAATAATATGTAACAAGGATTACTAATGCTAAATATCATTACTTGTTGCTATATGTAATCATGTTACAATGAAATAAAACTGATTATTGATAGTTGTAATATTGTTAACTGTTAACATTAATAATATTTAACATATTCTTTAATTAAGAGTACTGATTGCTTAAAAATTAAGTTAAATACATATATTTTAAAACTATAAGCGCGACTCATTACCACTATTAGGCATACTATTAGTAAATAAATGCTTAATACAATGAATTCAATTTATTTTGAAGGTACATAGTAAAATTACCTACTTAGATGGCACGTGGTTGTTTGGGTAACCATAGTGAAGGTCATTTGTTGTAAACAAAACAACGAGGCGCGGTACAAACAAGTACCCATGGTGTCTTAGTTACATAAAAAGTAGTCATTACACCTGTGTGACACAATATCGATAATATATATTATATTACACAATAAGTGTTGCGGTTAGTTAGTAAAATGCGTAGTCATCTGAAGGTCAATGATACAAAAACATACACTCACAATGGAATATATGCTATTTATGGCTACATAATTATTAATAACAAAGCATATTATGTTGTCGATAATGTATAGAACAAATCATCAGATTCCATCATGAAGATTGTAAATATTACATACAAGGTGATGTTACATCAGAAAGTATAGGTAGCTTTGGTAAAGTCAGCCTATAACAACTCTATACGTTTAGATAGAGAGACACCTAAGGAATGTCACGTGAGTATTAAAAAAGAAGTAATAATGGAATGTACACTAGGGTGCGGCTTACAATGATTCGAAAATGATTAACTAAACAAAACATATTTAGTATTTTAAGTGTAAGCTAGTATAGTATTATAGTATACGTAATATATTATAATACAAGCATCAAGACACGTATGTTACTATTAAATTAGCTGCAAATAAAATAGTGCTATGTTCGTTTTCTTACTATAATCACATCATCTGTTAAAAACGAGTTAAAATGTACACAAAAACATGCAATACAAATTACTTTTAGTTTCTATAGGGGCTTTTAAAGAAAATATTACCAAAGAGACAAGCGACTTACCGTTCCTCTCTTGTGAGATCAACCCCAATAGCTGGAGAATTCGATTGGATGTGCTCTCGAATAAGGGTTCCGAAGTTTTTGATCACAATTTTCACCGAATGGCAGGCACACTCTACATAACTATTTGTATTTAAAAGAATATAAGGAAACTCAGGATTATTATGTATACATTACGTATCAAAAAGAATGATACAGATTTAATAACAACACAAGTTTTATAATTATGCGCAGGTAACTTGCTTTAAATGCAGATGACTAATAGATACATTAATCGGCATATTACAATAACAGGCAAATTATCGAACATCAAAATCATTAGTAATTGACATGTTAGCTCGGGGATATAATTTTCGCTAGTGAAATTTCTCTTTAGCACGTAGTGTATATACATTTTTATATTTGTAATATTTGTTGTAATTGTTTATTTTCTTTATAATTTCTTTCATGAAGATGGGTGATCACCGATGTACTTAAGCAAGAAAATTATTCAAATATGTTTTTTTCTCTTTCTTATTAAATTTTAGTAATCACTAGTCCTTACATGTTTAGAAAGACAAACATATTATTTGATTATTTGTTAAAGAAGTTAATTTAATTAGTTTTTCTTAAATAACATTAATTATCAATATTAATAAACCAATAAAACTGATAATTTCAACCTAATTAAATATAACAATACAAATTTAACTTATCATAGAGAAAACAAAATGTAAGATAGATTGAGGAAATTATTATTATTACTGTTAGCATAAATAAATAAAAATATTTAAGCATATAAAAACAAAGTTTCTCCGCATTGTTATCTGATCAAAGATAATATGACATTTATTGAAAAACAAAATAATATAGAAATATATGCAGTATGAATTTTCGTACTTGGAGTATTTGCTTCTCACAAGCTTTTGTAAATGGGGAAGTAAAAAGGCAACCAAGTCCAAGTTCCACAGTGATCTAAAAATGGCAAGAGTTGAAATAAAAAATAAACAGTCCAAATGTTAATGATCTAATATTATCAATAAAAACATTGACAGAATATTATAAAAATATAATTTTCTAATTTAATCCAAAAGAAATTAAACAAAATAGAAATATGAAAAGAAATTATTAAATAAAGTCAGATTTGTTATAATATTGCATAAATCTAAAAACGCAAACAAAGTATGGCATGAAAAGCCAAGTTGTCAAATTATACATTAAAATATTAGTATTATTATAATAATCTTCATTGAACAATAAAATTCATCTACTTAAAATCCAATATATTGACAATTAAATAAATTATCAATACAAGCTAAATAATTACTGACAATACTTTAAATAGAATATTTAATAAGTTTAATTTAAACTTATTATTTTTAAACATAAATAGTAATTAATATTCAAATAACGAAATTATATATTATATTTCATATACAGGTATATGTAGTAATAGCTTTTCGTTATTATAATAATGAACAAAACTAAAACTAAAATCAAATTATTTACCGAAAATCCAAATAAACATATTAACGAAATCATGTTAAAAAGTAATTAGGTCTAACTGCAATCAAGTTGTTTTATTATATTTAATTTGTAAATGACTGAAATGATAATAAGAATACGAAGGAAATATAATTAAAAAATAAAACTGATCCTAGTATAAATACTGCAAAAGTTTTCTTAAACTAGCTAATATACATACATAAATATATCAAAGCATAATTTTTAACTCATTTTTTTTTCATTCTAAGTGGTTACGTTTCGACCCGGTTTTGCCTTGTTTCTATAATATTATATTATTAGCAGTCAAGATTTTTCAAAATTTCCACTTAGACTTACCCCTTCTGAACTAGTACACTAAGAAGGTCGACCAGCACTGCCGGATCATTCATGAAAACAGCCGACTCAAGGGCCGTACGTATATTGTCCCGGGACCACATCAGACGGACAGTAGTGAGATTTTTGTGTCTTGCAGCCATGGCCAGAGTGATGGAGTCATGTGGCTCACGTAATCGCTGCACCACTTCGGCCTCACTCAGACTGGCTACTGGTGGCTGACCCACGTGACCGTCTCTCATAGCAGACATCTCCACCTTCTGCGAAGTTATTGGGTCAAAATAGAGTAACTGTGACTACACAGAAGTGCTCACTGAAATAGGACTAATTATAGAAACGACAGGCATGCCGAAGAACAAGTAATTTTAATGAACCAGAAGAGAAATCTCACTGACGGAATGGTGACTACTGTAGAAATAAAACCATTATTATGATTTTTTAGATTTGTGGTTGGGCAATTGGTCATATTTCATGAGCGATGATGCGTGTGTTTTTGACGTTCTGTCTTTTCTCTTTATTATAATATTATAAGAACTCGGGAGATAATGATCAATATACCTATCATACCAAATAATAGACAATTAGAAAATATTCCCAAATTACTTTATAAAGATTATTTTAGATATTCACAATAAAAAAATATTTCGTAAATACGAAGGTATTTAAGTCATTTGAAAATAGCTCACTGAAGTTAAATGGTGAAAAAGTTGCTAATAATGCTGTTATTAAAAAATCTGATTGTTGTAAATTATGTAAATAAAAGTACAACTTACTAATATATTATACATTTTATTTTAGAAGTCTCAATAGCTTAATTTAAATGAGTTTAAATTATCATAATAAGAATAGTATATAATATACGTAAATTTATATACCAGTTCAAAAAAACAATGAAAAATAGTTGTATTTGTTTAAAACACTATTTCTTTTTCAAATACTCATATTTTATAAACCAAATTGTATTAAAATGGAAACTCTGTTCCATACATTTTCAAGAGTAATGTATTGAAAGGTTTTTCACAGCACAACAAAAAAGATTATATAGATTAATTTTGTACAAACATTTTAACGAAAAATTTAATATATATATATAAAATTAAAAAAACTAATGAGCTATAATATTATTGTAAAAAAGAAAATTGCATGAAACTATATTTGAAAATAAATGTATTTTATAGTATACAATGACAGTCAATGAATAACCGCGAAACAATATTATGTAAGTGCGGTTAGCAAGTGAATTAACCAGACGTAAACCCACGTGGTTAAGAAAAATAATATATAAAATGTACCCCTAGACTTGGCCTAGATATGCCTCTACTTGTCCTCAAATAAGGTAAATAGACGCGAGGGCGAAACTTCATTGTGATATTTTCTCTCTCATTTCCCCACCCCCTCGCTAACATGCCAATTTTACCGCAAGTTCTGTCTTTTTAGTATACAATCGACTGACTATCAATATCGATCCATGACGTGTTGTATAAGGGAAGCTAAGGGGAGGAGCGTGAAGAGACAACGCGTGCAGCACTGACGCGTCTGTCTGTCATCAATGAGGTTGTGGGGGCAAACTTTCACCTCATACATCCGAAATAAGGATGGGGGGGGGCTGACATTGAACACAGTCGGTGGTGACTCACGTTTACCAATACATACACATATTCACATACAACAAGTCAGTCAGCAAGGAGAGACTTTGATGACTCTTCAAATCACTATAATGGCGTATAATGGAAAGCTTGACGCCGGATCAACTCATTCGGGCTGGTCACACAACAGCCAAAATGACTCATTTCTCAGAAAACGTCTCTTTCGACAGGACTCTTTTGTCTTATTTCCTTAGTTCTTGTTTTTATCCCTCCTCCGTAATGTAGCAAAATAGTGCTTGCTTCAAACAGGTTAGGAAGTGAATATAACGCTTCACTCTTCACCAAAGCAAGAAATAAAGTACAGTCTATGAATCTATATGAACGTGCTGATGAATTATATACTTACCTATAATATACAACTATAGGTATTATTTTGGTAAGTACTCTAGAAGTGTGTGATTTATTTTATACTGTCTACATTGTTGTACACATTTATATAGGAAATAGCTTGATGGTACCAAAGTTGCTAGTTGCAAAGTTAATATTGAAAAGCTGTTGGTACTTATAAAAAAACATCGATATTATACAGCGTTTTTGTCTTGGTATCTAAATTCATTCTATAGTAATGGTAATATTACGTCTAGACAGACTATAAACGGCTCAATGCCACAAGATTTTGTATTTGACACGGATACTAGCATAACAATATTATGAATTTACTTAAATTAAACTTTCCTAGTATTTAAAAATTATAATTAAATAAGAAACTTACCGGAAGAAAATCATCGACATCAATTTTCATCTTGGCTCCGTGACCCGCTTGTGTGGGTGGTCGTTCATAGGTGGCATTGCTATGGCTACTAGAGGAGACGGGTGGTGGTGACACTACGGAGGGTTGAGAGGGGAGAGGGGCCACAATAGCCGCCACTTTGGGAGACTTGGGCTTACTGGTTGGGCCTCCTACTGAGGAGGAGTGGTCATTAGTACAGGCGGCTGGCGGTGGTCGGGCTACTCGCGACAGGGGGGTTTCATCTGGGACTTGAGGGGTACTGCGGGAGGAGGCTAAAAAATGATGAGTAGAGAAAGTTTTTATTTTATTTTTAATAAACAATTTTACTGTGTAGATATAAATGAAGATTAAAACATATTTTTCCCCCAGAAACTATATGAAAAACATTCATTATGTAAACTAAGGTGTAACAAGGTTTATTTCAAATAACTAGAGTGCAGTTTTCAAGTTACAGTAAGTTAAATTGATTTATTATTCAGTAAATTAACGTTCCTTGAAAGCAAACAATGATACTTGACGTTTTCAAAGAAGAATGATTTTTAACAGGTATGTAATATAACGCCTTGTAGTATCTTATACTTTTGATAAAAATACCAAGAAGTTTATATAAATCTTGTAACATGAGGTTTTCATTAATATTATTCAATGCTATTATTCATAGCAATTAGATCTGAAAAAACCCGTAGACAATTAATGGTTAACTCATAATGTCTGCTAGCTAACATACATATTACAGCTCGGAGATTTCAATGATTCTCCTTCTGAATGTATATTACTAATCAATCGATAGTATGAAAGTATATGAATAATAAAATTCACTAGTGAAGAACTAGAATATCACAAAGTTGCAATAGTCACTCTGTTATGAATAGCCTAAATCCATATATGGATGAAAAACACGGATATATTATGTATAAACTTGCATTGAAAATAGAAAAATATGTTCCGTCTCTGTTATCTGAAAAAAACTGAAACACCAACTGATTAACAAGCGTGTCAACCATATTTAATACTGTAAAAAATACGCCTGCCTAATTGTTTCCAAAATTATCCTCAACAAGGAAAAACTACGTACATTATGTACATAGCAGTAAGTTTAGATGAAAGATAAGCAGGCAATATAATACAAGGACATATTATAGAATATTATTATACATATTATATCGAAAGAGGGGTAGAGAGAGAGAGCAAGAGAAAAGCGGTTAACTGGAGGATGTCACATATATGTATCTGCCTACACAACTCTTTCTTTGAATAATAATATCCTATCACAAGCTCGTAACCGGTATTACTTCAGAAAAGCGACCACACTTAACTATGTTTATAATATACTATGGATAAACTACAATTCTGAGAATAAAATTGTGGAATAGCTCATTATGGACTCCATTAGCATTATCAATTCTGACTACTTTAGTTTAGCACGGTAAACTAAAGTATTTCCAGGATATAAGTCTGTCCCTGGAAATATTGAGGAGGCGAGCTAAATCTACTGTCAGTGAATATTACTTCGTGTTGTAAATTTGGCGAGCGACTCGCCTACGCAACCTCAAATAACATAAAGCAAGTAACCAAAGTTGGCCATATTATACCGAAACACGATTGCTTGCTTACCCCTTGCTTACTTACTAATGCTGAAAGTCATCCTCCACCCCCACACATGCAACCCTCGCCGACTGAGTCACCCTTTTTTCTTACTGTGTTCTCTTTCAGAAGGACACTCACCTGCTGTGATCCAGACACCCTACAGCTAGAAAAAAAGCCAGACAGACTGAAGCCCCTATCATTCTCAAGAATCAAGGTTGGCGGGCCCCTCATAATATTAATATAGTTTGTAAGCTTTGTTTAGCATGCTACGTGTAAAAATAATATAATTACCTTTACAAAGGATACATCACCAGGTGTTAACGATAAAAAAGTATAATCTCAGTAAATGTTTAGTAATTTAAAAACAATAAACCATTCAAAAATTATATCAAAATTTAAAAAATCTATTGCCACATTGAACATTGAAATGTAAGTTAATGAAGTGCTTTACTTTGTGCCAATTAATTATAATTATTAGAAACAAACTTCACTAGCTGGAGATAGCACCTACTAACTTAGACATATAGACAATTAAGAGATGTATAACATGGCAATATGGCACACCCTGCCTGCCTCATTGGAAGCAATGTATAAGTGTCAGACTAGGACCTCAATCTAGGTCAACGCCCACTTGATGTACACGTCCAGAGTAATCACATGTAACCGGTTAACTCCCTGTTCTAATATATATCCCATATCATATAACATAATAGTATACGTACTGGTAATAAATATAAGTATATCAATATTTGTACACTCGTGGTACAAACTTTTAAAACATTAACTTTTTATTAATAGTAACGATCCATAAAAGGAACAAAGAGAATTGTCTGGTTTATTTATTTATTTATCATTGATACCTTAAAACGAAAGGTTGAAAAATTATATATCCTTACCGTCGACTAATATACGCATATTATTATCACACATTCTTTGTAAAACAATGCAGATCAACCCTGTCCCAAATTACGGATAACCATAAGTATTTACACAAGGTAGAACTTCTTGAATGTCATCCTCATTTACAGACATGGGAGGCTGGCACAACTAAATAAAATCAAAGTTATTTTTAGATACTATTTCAAAACAATACTCACATGAAAACATTGCATTAAAAATATACCACGCCAAATATATTATATAAACTAATTAAATATTTCTTTATTTGATTAAAATATTTATGAGAGTACTGAGTGTTAAAAATTAAAGGTACGTGCATGCAATATAATACGGTTAACTTTTGGCTTGATTTTTAATATATAAAAACGACTGAAAGCCTGTTAAGAAGTCTGTGCCAAATTGGAGAAAGTACATCCTTATTGGGAAATATAGCGATGTATACTAAATTATCTACTTGTGAAATCGAATGACTAATACTTACCAAACGCTACAGAAATAGTTAGCCATATCGCAATATTTTAGTAAGTAGGTGGAAGTAGCGAGTGACAAACTATATATATAATCGACAAGTCATATAAATTTGTAGAAAATTCCTAAAATTGATTTGTACGTAGTTATAATAGTAAACCATACCAAAGTAGATGGAACATTAAAACAATTAACAAATCCGTTTAATGAAAAATCTTTCGCGTTACTTACAATTAATTAAATTACTTAATTAAATTATTTTATTATTTATAAAATTTAACAGAAATAAAGAAATCTTGTTCTATCCTACTTATTAAATTATTTTATTATTTATAAAATTTAACAGAAATAAAGAAATCTTGTTCTATCCTACTTATTAAAATATTTTATCTTTGCTTAAAAGTCATATTCATACAAAATAAAAAAACAAGTAAAATAAAAAAACCTATAATAATATTATAGTATGAAGAAACACAACATGTAAAATATTTAATATTTCTAATTGCATTAAAATATCAGAAATACATTGTTTTAAATATACAAATGGCAATTGAGCGGTCATATGTTTTCATAAATACTCGATATGTGTGTATTTGTTCTGTGTATGTTATTAGAAAATATTACAAATATTCTATGTTATAATTATATTTTTGGTTTGTAAGATAATATATGATGAACTATGAGATATGGTTATTTCGAAATAAATACATGATCTAATTAAACTTTACTTTTAAATACTAATATATGAACCGAGGGAAAGTAAAAGTGTAATATTAATAATATATTGTGCCCTATATTTAGACTAAAAATAGATGTAACTAAATTGCTCAAGGTGCAGTGATACAGATTACTCATTATAGTGGTTGAGCTGAAACCACAGCCGATATTGTTCCATAAGCATGTAAATAGGTGTGTATTATTTATCAAATAACAAATTATTTAGCTTAAACTATATAAGTAGAAAGTTCCAAGTTATGTTATAAGAGCCGATCACTTAAAATTTGTTTTAAGTTGTTTAAGATGTGTTTTAGATTAAACACGTGTTAAATCTCTGAGACACATCTGTATATAACGTAACCAAAATATTAGCTAATATCATATAATATCGTATATCTGAAAAAATACGCTCATAGTGCGTAATTATGGTAGGCAACCCAGTTGTCAATTCAAACGAAATGCATAATAATAAAAAGTTATACACTAAAATGCTTCCAAATGATGCTTTAATCATGAACATATTTTTTCAAACAGATAAATTGAACAATAAACAATACATTTAATCCTAGAAAAAAGACAAATGATAATTTGATAGAAAGACAAACCTTCGACTCCAGGAGGCATGAAAGGCGAATCTTCAGAAGCGTTATCTTGAGTAGGCGATCTATTGAGCGTTTTTTTTGGTTGAAAGACTCGTTTGTATTCGATAGGATCTTGGATCACAGTAGCTTCAGAATCATCAGCGTCACCAACCGTTTCAGGAGAATCAGTATCCGCCTAGTGATATGGAATAAAAAAGAAATCATTAGTTACAAACTACTTACATTTAGAAAGAATATATATTTTAATAAAAACTTTAAACCAAATATATGTAATACATTATGAATTATTACAAAATATATTATGTAAAAAATAATTATTTACATAATTGAAATACTATTTATGAGATAAGTTCTACTTCGCTACTTTTTAGTTTTATAAGTAGTACATTGTGATAGTATGTAAAGTATACAATATACGCAATTTATTTGTAAAGTTTGTTAGTTAAAAACATCTACAGTTCATTAAAAAACAATAATAATTAAAAGCCAAACTATACGAAAAGAAAAATATTAGCCCATAAGTGTTACGTGCTTCGATTATTAAAACCATAATAATTAACATGCAATTTCGTTTGTATTAAAAAGAATTCATGTATTCAACCCTAGAATGTACAATGAGGTCAATTAATCTCATTTCAATTTTTAAACCTATGCCGTGAACAATATGTACACAATAATGACTTGCCATTTCCTGACTTTTAGTGTATTGGTGAGTAGATACTTAGGCATTAGATACTTTGTGAGTAATTGTACCCACAGCCAGATAACGAGAGCATTACCGCTGCACCTAAAACTGTATGAACGAATTAGTGAGAGAGAGCCGGGAGAGAGAAGAGCCAGATAACGAGCATTAACGATGCACATAAAACTGTAAGAATGAATTAGTGGGAGAGCTATTGGGAACCATTCGAAAAAATAAACGAGAACTGCT
>JAYRBW010017385.1:0-12896 GCA_036023295.1 Invenusta paracnida | reverse complement strand
TGTAAAGTATACTGGTATCATCGGAGTATTTGATGATATTTCCTTTATTGTTTTCTATATTCAGTGTTATTTTATTATGAATTCATGGGCACATTTCAAATTATATATTTTTTTAAATTATCATTTTCATTGCACCTGTCAGCAATATCGTCGTTTGGCCTTAGAGAGTGGTATTAGTCGAGGATAATTTTGACGTCTTCTCACAGATCTTAAAGCAAAGCTCTATATTCCAAGATTGCAACAGGCTCTCTCTGAGGACGATTTTGATCGCCGTATTGAGACATGCGATACTCTGCTTGGTTTATTTAACGATGATCCTCAAATGCAAGACCAAATAATGTGGACAAATGAATCAAAGTTCACATTTAGCGGCCATGTTAACCACCATAAATGTTTAATATAGGCCACGAAAAATCCACATTTTACCGTAGATCATGATTTTCAAGCGCCGGGTCAAATGGCTGGAGTCAGAATTTCAACACAAGGAATTGTTGGCCCCATATTTTTCTATGAAAACGTTAATACCAGAAATTATCTGAATTTGCCAGAAGAGAATGTCTTTCCTGTGATCAATGGAGTGAATTGGTTTATGCAATATGGGACACCAGCCAATAATGCTCTTATTGTCCGCAATGCGCTTGATGAGAACTTTGCCAACCACTGGATTGGAAGACGAATTGGATATCGAATGGGCCGCTAAATCGCCCTTGCGACTTCTTATGGGGTTATTTAAAAGATAACGTTTATGGAAGAAGCCCCAGGACTCTTAATGACGAGACGATATATCCAAGAACAAGCATCTTCAATTCCTATAATTGAAATATAAGTATAAGAGGGCACCATCTCATCTGTATTTGCATACTTTAAATTTTTTAAATATTATTTGTATCTCTATAATGCATATCTTTATATCTTAAATATATATTTTCATTAATTTTATAGGATACTTAAAGATCGACTACTAGTACTTATATATTCTCAAAAAAGTCGTACACTTACTAATATTTGTTCAATTAAAAAAATATTACAATTTTTTCTGTTTTAGTATCCGAATTCTGTGTGTCTTAAACCACAATAAAAGATTTACTGCGTACACAGAATTTATTTGAGTTGGACTTCTATGTGTCCTTCCTCTATGCATATCTTTTAAATTGTAAATACATGAGATTAATACATTTGGTATGTACAAGTATAATTTACAAATAATGTCCCTCTTAATTGTACTTTCTATAATTTACCTACCCTTACGGACCACCCTCTATATTAACCATACTTTTGTAATTCCATTAAATATGTTTTATTATTTGGCCTAATTTTCGAATTCCTTACTAACGATTATTTACTTTTATTCCACACAATATGTTTATGAAATAAATTACTGTATGATGTTATGACCGTTACATTTAAAATATTTAGAGCTATGCTTATGTGTAAATCTATTAGTGAAAAATATATAATTATACGAGACATAAATTAGTGTTTAATTAATAGTATGTTTATAATGTCACCATCTTGTAATAATTTTACAATTTAAAGATATGTATATGGAATAGATTTTCAGTAGCGGTTGTATCTGCTTTTATCTCTAAAATATATATTATACCTATTTAATCTATATTTGATATATTTAATCAATTTTTTTGGGAGTGGGCACATTTTACTTTTTAATAAAATAGTATACACGAATTGCTTTTTTCATGTTATTTATGTTTTATAACCACCTTTTTATATTTTTTATGGTAACAGTCGTAACATAACATTTGTTAGAGTTATATATGCTTAATACTAGTAGTAATAAGTAATATAGATAATTTAAATCAGCATTGAGGTGTCTTATCGTTAATAGAATTGATTTTTTTCTTTAGGTTATTGTAGGTATCGTCAGTATAATGTTATGTACATGACTATTATAAATGTACTTCAAAATATTAGAATTGTCTTCTTTAGAATTGATATTTTAATATAATCTATATATATGTAATACTATTGAAAGATACACAATTATATATTATATGTTATAATCTATATATATGTAATACTATTGAAAGATACACAATTATATAGACATTTGATCTGGTACTACATATTTTATTAAGTTATTTGGTTTTTAATATAATATCACCTGGTTAGTTTATTCGGTCATGATCGATAATAAATATTGTAAAATAGTTTAATTAAGTATATAATATGTATAGGGTGCCCAGAAAAAAAATCTTTTTTATATAAAATACATTACTATTACGCTAGGATGTGGGTGTTTCTATGTTTCTATATTTAATCTGTATATTTATATGCAATATTGTTATTATATGGATATTATTTACTCTAATAAATTGTTTACAGATAGACTATGTTGATTTTATTATGTGCGCATTATGTCTGTAGAAAATATCTAGAAATATATAAATTTCTTCATCAAAATTATGTCTTTAAATGGATGTATAGTGGCGTGAAAATGACTGAATATTTAAGAATGCACTGGGGATCATTTTAAGTTAACAACCAAAGAGTGCAACAGTAACTCATACTTTTGTATAATTGTTTCATACATATAACTTTTACTTTTGTTTATACAATAAATATTATTAAAAAACGAAATTTTTTCCGGTCACCCTATATATTCGGATTATAAAATTGAACTTTTATGAAATAAGATTTTACAAGCAGTATGATATATTAAATACATTTATTCGTTTATATTCTATGATTTAGAATGACATTACGTTTGAACTAAGTATCATATAAATATATATATATTGTATATGTATATGTATTTATCGTTTCTTACTAAATCTTAACAACGTTTCATATGTGCAATATTTCTACATTTATTATGTTTAAAATTTTATTTACAGTGATATTTCTTCATTGGACAAAGTCTTCTCGTTTAATTTCTTCTATAATGCAGTATTCTAAATGTATACATGCATACTGATACCCATTCCGCAAAGATAATTTCAAGGAATGCAACTTGTTCTCCCGTTCTTTTCACATTATGTATAAGGAAAAGGGGGAACTTTGCGTGTCTCTATGTCCGCTTTGACCGAAGGAGCAACTGTTCAGAATAGTTAAGAATTGCGGTTGGCAACTATACCAACTAGTATTTTATTACCGGTAATCAAGTTTATCCACTGCGAATACAAAAATTGGTATGTACATATGTGAATAGGCGACAGAACTAAATCGCACACATGACACATTGCATCTAAAAATTGCACCAAAATGTACTTGAACGGTTTCATAAGAAAAGAGGTATACATGTACATTTACAATATTCGCTAGTTATTTACTAAATGTTTACTCACAATCTAAAAATAGTGAAAAACGTTATGTAAACTAATGGATGCCAAGTTAAACAACTTAAAAAAAATTATATATTAATAAACGTTTATATAAAGTAATATATAGCTCTTATTAAACAACCTCTCAGCTATAACCTATAAATATATGTTATAGGAAGTATTTATGCCTCGATTTGATTGGTTAAAATTTGTTTGGGAGGTTGAACAGTACCAAGTCATGTTATTTCATAAATATGATAAGTCTAATGAGATTATTCATGTTCATATTGACACGTGTTCTCTATAAGACTTCTTTAATATAATTTTGAGCTTGACTGAGAAACTATAATTGCTTAGCGAATTCCGTGCTCATGATTACAGAAAACGATTGTATATTATTTATGAACAAGTATATATTATTATAAGAACTTATATCTTATTTTATAAGTATTTTGTAGTTACTCGTCGTGCCTGGATTTATTTAAAACTAAATACTTATAAACTTACGTGCTAAAATGGTCCATTTGTGTGGTACAATAAATGGCGCCTGTGTTGTGTTTGTTTACGTTGTTTATGTTCTTATAGACACGAGTGATTGTAGCACGAATACAAGACCCGTTGTGAACTTGGACCGTCAATTTATTGAACTTTTAATAAGAAAGCGGTCTCGAAAAGTTCTTGAGATGATGAGTGAACGGAATGACTGGCTCGATATTATTCTAAAGAGAGTTAAAGAGGAAAGAAAAATTCGCATGATGCGCCAGTGTGTAAACGAAATATGCCTTAATACTGTAAAGTATACAAACAACGACGACAATAACATGTATTTTCATAGAGTGGTTCAAAAACTTATTCGGAAGAGACGATCCTTTGGTGATGATATTATAGAACCTCCTCCTGAACTTGTGGATAAAGTTTTAAGAGACGAAGTCCTTATATCATCCACCACCCCTGTACCAAAATCAGTCCAGGAATCTCTTGATTCAAATGACCCACCACAAACGAAAGTGGCCAATGATACGTCAAGCTATAATCATGTTAATTCTGACTCCGGTGAAAAACCTTATAATAATGTTGTCAACGCACCAGCAACAGTGCAAACAGGAGAATCGGAAGTTTCAGATCTGCCACCAAAAGAAGTTACATCTGATTTACCTTTTGATCAGGTTTCTTCACGAGTTAAAAATGGGTCCAGAGGTGATACCAATGCCACCCAGGTGATGTCATCTTCTACTACTACTTCTACACCAATTGTGGCATCGACGGAAAACAAAGTTACAACAGAATTTCCACGATCAACTAAGTCTACAAGTCTGTTTGCTGCAACGACTACTACTAAAAATCCGAAGGAAGAAATCAGATTTACTTCTCCGAAAACAACCACAGAGGCCTCTTCTTCGGTTGAAACCTCTGCTACCATAGTCTCCAAAAGTGTGAGTTATACCGCTATCAGGAGCTCAAGTGGAGTCAATTTGGTTACTCCTATTCATGGGGTTGACAGTATGGTGATGAATAACAAAACTTCGATGAAGTGTAGAAAAGCGAATTGGTGTTATGATGGGCAGCCCTGTATCTTTATAAAAATTTTAAATGAGGATATATGCTAGTAAGTATTTATATTTTATTTATATACAGTGTCATGAAAAGATGAAAAATAAAAATAGTACTAAACACTGTATAGATATAGATTGAAAAAACCACTTAAATTTAAAATAAATATACAGTGTCATATTTAAATTCTGTGTAATATATATTTCAACAGATTACATTTAGATTTAAAGTAAGAATCTGAATCCTTATATTTATAGGGTATAGAGTATTTTGAATCAATATGGCTTTTACTTTTTTAAAACAAATAATTTAAATTAGTTCAATTATTATAAGTTAGAATCTAGTAAATTTTATAAGTTTAGACAAGATTAAAAAAATCAGCATAATTTAAATTATTCATAAATGTTAATTAGTTTTATTTCAATATATTTAGTTATATAAAGAATGGGATGGTGTTAAAGTAAATAAATTATTATATAATGTCTTGCGAAGCAATGATGCTTTACATTATTGTGAATAAGGGTTTCAATGATTGTTTAAATTAAATTAAATTAAATTAAATTAAATTAGTATACAATTATAAAAAGTCTGCATATTCAGAGGGATATTTTACACATGTATCTTTTTTATATGGTTTTTTATTTAGTTATATTTTTGCTCCATTATATATTTTTTAATTATTTTAGCTGCCGATACGGCTATGGTGGACTTCGATGTGACATGTATAGTCTTCAGGATGCTGTTGGCATTTTTACTCAATTGGAAACAAAAGCAGTGTCTATCGCATCCCTTGATGCTGAGACTGCTGAGAAAGTGAGAAGCGTCGTTGAGGCTACTGTGTAAGTGATTAATAGATTCTATTGTTTATTGCATTCATGTACTTTTGTGTAAATGGAAAATTATATTATATACACTTTAAAGAAAAGTTAGGATTTCCGAAACCTTTTTAAAGTGTTTGTCAAATGTTCATTTACGTTTGCTTTTATTTTATCTTTTTATTTCTAATTCCGAACTAAAACTAAAAAAGCATACAGTACATAATATTAGAAAGATAGATATATGTACGTTTAAACATAGTTTACTATATTTCACAGTTGAAATATATATTTATTCTTATGAGATAATGAAAATGTCTGTAATTATTGAAATTTTCGCAACAATTTTATTATACGTATAATTGTTCATTAGTCAGATTAATTATTCAACGATTTATTTTGCGTACAGTTATTGTATTTGTCCATGATTTACCTATAACTATAGTTTTGTTATAGTTTGAATATATTTAGAATGTATTTAGACCATTGAGCGAAAAAAAATTTATCAACCAAATGTAGACATTTATTTTAATTTGGTAAGTATAGTTTCATCGCGTTATGAAACATAAACCATGCAAACCAATAAACTTTTCATATTAATAGCTTTTTGACAAAATTAATATTTGCATAAATTATTATTTATTTTAATTTTGCACAAAATATGTACTAATATCGGAAAAGCAGAATATTAAAAGTGTAATTCTACCTTGTTTGCCTTCCAGTCGATACACATTGCCTTCCTCAACTGAAGGTACCGACATGACCAATTAATAATGCTGAACTTATATATACTCAATTTTAAGGCACTTGTTCGTCTTCTCGACTTTAATCAACAGCAATAATTTTGTGCATAGGCATAGTTAGTCGTATTCACAACGCAAACTGTTGAAACTTAAAGACATATAGTATTATACATGTTACTGTACTAATTTACCTATACTCTATATTGAAGTACTAAATAGTAATGTATTGAACTCACATATGCCATTTATATTCGTACATACTATTTCTTGCCTTTCTGCATCTTATTTCTTATTTATTAGATTTTTCTAATTATTTTTAATATGTGTATTTCTGATACGCATACAAGCGATATTTCCTCTTTACCTTATAGATATAATCATCAATATACAATGTACATACATAGGCTGATATTTCACTAGGTAGTACTTCATTTTCATAAACTATCACATTTAAGTTATATATTATATACTCGAATACATATACTATACTAATATTATGTTATTATATTATTCACAAATATTTCGAACTCATTCATTATTTATCGAGATAATAATGTATAATAATCTTCTAAACCTACCTTGACTAAATATATTATTAGCTGTACTATTTAAATTAGAATTTGAGATTGTGCATATTTTTTCATTACTTTTTCTATATTACGGCAGCTGTTATAGTACAATATGCTAGAAACTTTATATCTACTCTAGCACTATTTGATTAAGATAACTTTATTACTCTTAATATTATAATGTACATGGATCATGCTTTCTCATTTCTCATTTCTTATAAATATAAGATGTATTAAAAAATTTATCAAAATGATATTACTCATTATTTCTACAAAAATATCTATCAAATAAATGATATTTTAAATTCGTATATGTGGAGTTATTCTTGAATATAGTTTAATAATTACATTTAATGTTTTGTGTATAATAATAAATAATAAAAAGGAATATTTTTAGTGTATGTAGGTAGTGCTTTACGAAATAAATTGGCGAAAATAAATTTCGATATGATTTATGTTGGCAATATTTTACATAAATTTTGTAATGAAAATTTTTACATATATTATTTAAAAGTTGCACTTTGTATATTCACTCTATAAATTATGTAGGATATTGTTCAAATAATATATTGCTTTATTAGTATTGGATGTAGATGGTGATATTCATAATAGTATTAATTATGCACGTCTAAATGTTTTTCATTATTTGAATTATATAAAAAAAATTTGTCAGCACAACCAGTAATTCGCAGTATAGTATATTATTTAATAAAACCAATTTATCATCATTTAAATCTGTTTCAGTATATTTGAAACTAATCTAGTATGTTATTATCATAAGGTTATAAATAGTATTCCGTTACATTAAGTTAAAGTGATTAAGTAAATTATAGGAATTATGTATTATACATAGTTTAAATTTTCATCGCAGTGATAACCAATCTTCTGTTTAAAAGAAGTGAATTACAGTTATGTTTCTCAGAAGAAAATTTAAGGAAAAAATAACATCTTTAGAATTATTCAGAGAAGTAGAACTATAATTCCCTTCTTCTAAACAGAAAATTGGTTATTTGACAAGAAAATTCAAATGAAAATGATATTTTTATAAGTAATGATTCAGTCAAATAATGATGAGCTGATTATCTTATATGAAGCTTTTTTAAATTAAATAGAAGTTACTATACTTACTCCTGGGTTTAGCTGGTATTGCGTCTAACACTTTCATGTCTGTAATTATTATTATAATTTTTACAGCTCTGAGACCGCTTCTAACTCATATTTATTATTAAAATGTGTCTATTTGTGGGATACAATGTGAACATTAAACATATTACTATGGTTGTTCACAAAGTAGTATCGGGAGTTTGAGCTGTAGAAGTTTATTATTTAGACAGTGTGGCTTGCAATCCAGTGAGTCATACACGATTGTGAAAGATTAAATAAGCTTTACCAGGCTAAAGTTTTAAGGAGCGATGGTGAAATGGTTAGAACGTGAGGCTTGCAATCCAGTGGTCCAGCGTTGAAATCGAGACTCCTCACTTCTGGGTTTAGCTGGTATTGCGTCTAACACATTCATGTTTGAAATTATTATTATAATTTATCCAGCTCTGAGACCGCTTCTAACTCAGAAATAGAAGTTGTTTCAAGGATTCCATGAACAACTATTTTTTCAAGAAGATCAACACAAAACTTATTTTCCTCGCAATCACGCGTTTTTTATCTAGAATTAAGTAGGTGCTTATATGTATGTAGTTTTGATGATTTGATGAAGTCCCTTGAACTCTCTTGATGATTAAAGAGTTAGATTTCTTAATATTTTAATACATTAGGTAAATAAATTGAATATCGGGTTTTCGTCCATTCTATTTACTTTATTTCTTTATTTATAGACTTTACTATCTCCTAATTTCTAATCATTACTCTACTTTTTCTAAATGTGTTAATTATTTTACTAGTTCGCATTGTTTAACACGTACAAAGTTTTAAGTGTAATTTAAGTTAACATATTTTTCTTATAATATATTGCGTTATTTATCGTCAATAATGAACAAAATGGTTTTTACATTAAATTAAATTTATGTCAAATATTAAAATGCACTAGTTTTCATTTTCCTGTAAATTATATACATATATTAAACTTGTTACAATATTGTCTTATGTTTAAGAATTGTAATATAAATATTTAGTACCTATTCATATTTACAAAATATTTAATAATTAGATACATTCGTACAACTATTAACAATAGTTTTATAAAATATGTATAAAACTTTAAAATATCTAAAAGCTATCAATCAATATATGTAAAGTGCATTAATCTTTACTTATAAGACTTAATAAAATAATTTAATTAGTTATAGAAGTAGTACGCAATATCTTCTTTTTATATATTTTATATACATTATATATACTATATGCCACATTATATACTTAAAATGTAAAGGTGAATTTCATTATGAAAGGATGTCTTAATTCTCTCTTGCACATTGCATCGTAATTGTATATGTACATAGTATTTGAATTTAACATTCAAAAATAATATTATAGTTAATATTCAAACAAAATATAATTATAGATTTATTTATCCGAAAGAAAGTACGTAATTCACCTAAATTCTGGATACACGAAGTCCAATTTTCGTACTTCAAGTATAAATGACATAAAATTCCAAATACGTCATTCATGATCGTATAAGTATGTACAACTAGTACAATTTTTTATAAAACACGCAATCATGTATTGTTAGTATTTATCTAACCACTTAACAAGGAAATTTTGAGATAGGGGTGACCCATATACGGGATCTACTTCGAAGTATTTATAATTCGCATAATTCGCATATAATATGTAGGTACTTTAAAATAAATATAATTCGCAGCATAAATATATTAATAAAAATATTCTGACATAAAGTATGGAGTGATTACTGTTCCATTTTGTACTTTTTGTCTTGTTTCGTGATAAAATAAACATCTCTGTATGGGGCTATAAATATGAGTATAAATTACAGAATTTATTGTAATAAAATATTTATATATACCTATATATGTATATATACCAATGACATTTACTACAGAACCTATCGATAAGTATATTGAAAGTTAATTGTAAGGTCACTTTGCAATAATTTATTAGATAAATAGTGAAATATTAATTGATTAATAATTTTGTTTAATATTATATTTTCTTGAAACGGTAAAATGTCTAAAATCATTTTGTAGAAATATCAAATCTTTACATAGATAAAAATCATAGAAAATTTCTTTATGAATTTATTGTCTTACTTCACCGCCTACTTAATTTCTATACTACATACTACATACAGTAATATAATATAATATATAACCATATTATTGCGTTCATTCACTATTTCATAGACATAAAAAGAGGAATTTATTTTTGCCTATTATGAACTATATGTCAGAAAACGTTAGTAGTTTTATACGTTTATATTTTGCAGCGAACTTTTTGAAAATAACAGTCAGATCCCATTGCTTCAACGAAGTATGAATATTAATTGAATTTTTTATTTCAGTAATTATATAGCATCATATATTTGATTTGCAGTACATAATTTATGGCGCGTAGCGCCTTATAGAAATCATGTTGGCTACTGCAAATCAAATTTATTGATTGTTATTGTAATTGAAACAAATTTCATTTTCATTAATTCATAGAGAATTTTAGATTGTTTGAAAATTATTTTAGATGATTGCACTGCATGAAAATGGCTGAACAGATTTGGAGCTCTCTTACAGATTTCAATTGCATTCCGTCAAGCATGATATCGAGTAAAGAAGAACGTGAAATTGAAACTGTAGACCAGGCAAGATATGACTATAATACCAACAACATATTATATGGAAGTAATTTTCCAACTGTCGGAGGAAAAACTTATTCAGTTTTTTTTAGTTTTGAATTGATAAGGAGAATAAGTGAATCTAGAAAAATATTCAATTGAAATTGCCAGAATATTATTATATATTATAAAATATGTTAATGGAATACCTAATCGTTAAAATAATCCGTTTATAGTTGACACCATATTGTTGAATCCTCTTTGATTCAGAAAAATAAGAAAACAATATTTCTGGGTAAAAGTGTATATATAGTACAAACAGTTGGTGTGAATTTAGCGTCTGCTTAACGAATGTGCAGTTCAAAAGAATATAGAGCGAGCAACAAAACCCTCATTCTAAAAAAAAGTTGACGATAAAATGTATATACTACTTTAATTCGGTACCAGCTGGCAGTAGTTTTCTATGTAAAGTATAGGAACTTTTATTTATGAACGGCTATAAAAAAAATGAATTATCTTTCAAAAACTAGAATCTAAAATAATAAACAATAATTACAACGTGCTCAAAAATATAACAGCATCGTAATCAATTTATTATTACTCGTGATATTTTGGTAATTTCTTTGCCTTATTTACATGATGATGATGATATTCATATAATAGGAGTAGGCATTGTACGCTACATACCGGATCATAATTAACATGATACTGTATTTAAAACACTACATATGTCAAAAGCTGTGCACAAAACCATTCTGGTATACAATAATGACGTATTATTGTCCCGGCCAGTTTTAAAGCGCTTTTAACAAGAATGGGGGTTCTTGTCGCTCGCTCTATATTCTTTGGTGCTGGGTGACTGCGTAGCAAAGACGTTTAAATATTACCTATGCTATTTCATTCTAATGTCTTTGCTAAGTGGCGTATGGCGGACCAAAAGGGTTAAGTCAGGTATAACTCACTTATTTAATAAATAGCTCACTAATTTAATAAATAACTCACTTATTCAATAAATAACTAAAATATTTAATAAATAGCTCACTTATTTAATTAATAACTCACATATTTAATAAATAGGTCACTTATTTAATAAATAACTCACTTATTTAAAAATAACTCACATATTTAATAAATAGCTCACTTGATTAATAAATAACTCACTTATTAAAAAATAACTCACTTATTTGATAAATAACTCACTTAGTTAATAAATAACTTACTTATAAAAAAATAACTCCCTTATTTGATAAATAACAAGCTTATTCAATAAATTGCTTACTTATTTAATTAACTCACTTATTTAATAAATAACTCACTTATTAAAAAAATAACTCACTTATTTCACTGAACCCTTGTGTGGACCAGAGGGTTCAGTCACGTATATCTCATTTAGTTAATAAATAAATCACTTATTTGATAAATAGGTCACTTATTAAATAAATATCTCACTTATTTAATAAATATCTCACTTATTTAATAAATAAGCTACCTTTTTAAAACATAACTCATTTATTTAATAAATAACTCACTTATTTAATAAATAGCTCACATATTTAATAAATAACTCACTTATTTAATAAATAGCTCACTTATTTAATAAAAAACTCACTTATTAAAAAAATAACTTACTTATTTGATAAATAAGTAACTTATTTAATAAATAAATAACTTATTCAATAAATAGCGCACTTATTTAATAAATAGCGCACTTATTAAATAAACAACTCACTTATTTAAAAAATAACTCACATATTTAATAAATAGCTCACTTATTTAATAAATAACTCAGTTATTAATAAAAAAACTCACTTATTTGATATATAACTCACTTATTTAATAAATAACTCACATATTTAATAAATAGCTCACTTATTTAATAAATAACTCACAAATTTAATAAATAACTCACTTATTTAATAAATAGCTCACTTAATTAATAAATAACTCACTTATTAAAAAAATAACTCACTTATTTAATAAATAGCTCACTTATTTAATAAATAACTCACTTATTAAAAAATAACTCACATATTTAATAAATAGCTCACTTATTTAATAAATAGCTCACTTATAAAAAAGATAACTCTCTCTTTTGATAAATAACATGCTTATTTAATAAATAGCTTACTTATTTAATAAATAACTCTCTTATTTAATAAATAACTCACAAATTTAATAAATAACTCACTTATTTGATA
>JAYRBW010017374.1:0-12897 GCA_036023295.1 Invenusta paracnida | reverse complement strand
TAGTCGATTTTGATTGGCTGAGATGTCAACCGAAGAATTACATATATTTTGTCTCTCGTTCTATTATCGTGTCTAGTTTAGATAGTATATTTAAACGTCTTTGGTAATAATTCACTTGTAGCGTATATATCTGAATTGCTAGCAATAAATAAATATAAATGCACAATATGAATAATAAACATAGGTACGTACAGGAAGTTTAGACGATTAAGGGAGTTTTTCTAACTGATTCTTTTAGTTAATGGAGATTTAAATAATTTTGAAAAGGTAGAAAATCATTACATTTCCACGGTGTTCTAAAAAGGTAGAATCTATTTTAGATGATACATTATTTATTTTTATATTTGTGCACTTTTCTGAGAATAGTTGTTAACTAGTGATTCCTAAATTACAATGATATTATCATTAATATCCTATCCTATTGAATATATAGCGAATTTTAATTCAAGCAACAATTATTTGATATTACACTAACACATTTTGATATTCTTCTTTTACTTTTTTAGTTACTTATTACAAATGAAATAAAAGCAATATTTTTAGTTTTAATAAAATAAAAATATATATACTTTTATAAAAATAATAGAACATTTCTGCATCTATGGATGGATGAAATATAGCTACATATAATATAACAAACACGTTCTTATGCAACATTTTTATATGTAAGTAACTTTGATATCGAAATGATAAATAGATGTATAATCCTTAATTTTGCAATCACTTTTAACTCTAAATGTTAGATTTAAAAATCCCAAGTTCGATAAAATACTAGGTGTTTATAGTTAGAAACTTACTGTTTAAGAGAACTTATATACCATAAGCTTAAATTGAATTAAAGAAACACATGTTGTAACATGGTAAAGTTATGTATAGTGATAATTAAAAAAACGAAGTTTATACCTAGCTAGAACAACAGATAGATGATTTTTGTAATGTACTTTTACTATATTGAAGCATATGCATGGAAACAAATATGCAAAAACAATATTAGAATAAGTTTATATGCAATTCATGAATAAAAAATGCCTATGTTTCAATTTTAGACACATAAGAAGCATTGAATTATTTGTTTAAACAATAAAACAAAGTATAAAAACATATTAGTAGTCAAAATTATTAACATTGGTTTTAAGTAACAAAGTAAATTGAGTAGAAAAACTGCCAGAATGGATAATACAAAAGAAATACTATCTTAACAGACTGTCATATTATACACAGGAGTACTGTAATGTATACAAATTACACATTTTACAGTGAAAAATAAATATTACAAAAAACAATTTTGCATGTCAACGGTTTTTGATATATAAAAATAACAGGTTCGTAATGTGACTTGAATAAACTTGTATACTAAAATAAATGAGTATTGAGAGAATATAATAGATTTCAAGTGATTGCATGTGTCCAGTAATCTCATTCGATATACATTAAATATACAGCAATCAAAAAGAGATTCCAAAATAAAATACACCAAAAGATAATATTATTTTTAGCATTGTAAGTGAACAATAAAATTCAGTGTTCAGTTTATATAGTAACTAAAATTCATAATTTAATCAAATATTTCAGAATACATACTTTTGAAGTAGGGTAACAACCACAAAATATATACATAACCATAAATAAATACGAAAATAAATTGTCAAACTCAGGTATACAGACAATAGGAATTAATATAAGTAGACTACTAATATAGAAATGTACAACAATATAATTCATAACCCCGGGGGAGATTATTGTCTGCATTAGCTATAAATTGTGGGAAGTGATATACATACAGTACTATGTTGTTTCTTTCACCATTTCTTGAATCAGTAAACGTGAAATAGGGTGTTCTAAATAATTATAATTAATGGCAATGATTTCAATCAGACTTCTGTTGTTAGTTCAGTGAAGCCCAAGGCATTTCAGAAAATGTTGGTATATACTTTAATGCCAACTCAACTACAACTAGTTACACTAATCAGCATAACATGTCTCTGGGTAATGTGTTGGGTCAACATTTACTCACGAGCACACTCAGTACACGGTTCTTATCAAATATTTATTACATATTGTATCAAATTGGAAATTGCCATTTTTTAAATATAAACATTTAAAAATGTATATAAGTATAAGTCATGAGTATACTAAGTGCAACCTCAGACAATATACACATAGATTTGTATCACTTTTTTGTGATTTTTAACAACAAAATCATGTCATTCAAATATGGGGTGCTGTGAGGGCATAACACGCAATGCGCATCTTATAGTTTCACAAACAATCTTTAAGAAGACAGGAATTTACATGTAAGTCATTAGCCAATGCAGCTTATAATAAAAAAATCGCGAGCACTTCAAAATAAAAAAATGGACCCCCCTCAGTAAATGAGCAGTTAAATAGCATGATAGTGCCATGTTTGCAGACATGTCTCTAGTAATACGTATAAGAGTATAAGTATATGTGAAATGAAATATGTTCAAATGAGTGGAAGGATGATTGCAATCATGACTTTGTTGACACAATATCAGACTCGGAAGCACTACTGGAACCTTCGTCAGCTTCGTTGAGATGATGAGAACAGATCCAGTACAAGCCTTCATCACCTATAAACGGCTTTAACTGTAGTCTGTAACGATTGCTCTCTGAACAGAACTTCTGCGCTCCCACAATGTTCGACTTATTAGACTCTAAATAACTGCCACATGACCCGATGGCACACCTTCCATTGTACTTGCAAATTCGCCCAGTGCGCGGGAAAATGCGAAGCTTTTCCTCGCCGATTGTCCTGTCTACAGACTCTGTCTCCCAATATTCAGCATCCTCGGGGCCAAGGTTGCGTTCCTTCTTAAGATTGGTGTCAAAGTTGGCGGATTTCAAGTTCCGAGCGCGTCGACGTTTCTCGGGACAGTAAAGAGATCGATTGGTGATACTGTGGACCTCTAGCTGAATCTTGCCCAACTGAAAAGGAGGGGGCCGATGTGAGCAATACAGAGTAAAATATAATTTTCATACATGGATTACATAGTCAGGTTTCAACCAAGTATATTTACCAGTATAAGGTGATCAACCCCCTTGCCCAAACCAATAACAAATTACAACCGGTCTTACCTCTTTCTTATAACGCCTCGTGTTCTCCAAGTCAACGTCCGTATGCTTGCTCAATCGGTCCATAATTCTGCCCACATCTTCGTCATCTCCCGCTTCCACGTCGTTCTCATCCCTGTCCAGATAGGGATTCGAATAGATCGGGCTGTCACTCCCCTCTGTTCCTCCAGACACGTTTGATACTCCTGCCTCACTTCCAGAATCGTCAGAGCTTCCTCGAGTTGGTCGATTCTTCCTCAAAGATCGACGTTTCTTCACAGCAGACACCTTTCTAGCAGAGGTGCTAGGACCTTCGTCAAGATCTTGTTTCTCACTGTCGGGCATTCGCAGGGCTTGTGAATCCTCCTCTTCATTCTCAACTATAAAGTCGGACATATTCTCCGATTCAGATGAAGTAGTTTCTCCAGCGTCGCTAATTGCCTTCTCCTTGTTTTGAGGCCCAGATTTTCTGGGACTCTTTTTCTGTGTGATTTTAGCACTCAGCGCTTGCAGTCGTTTCTCCCTTTGGGCTTTGGGTGTTTTTACACCACCACCACCATCTTCACAGCAAATAAGTCGACGTTTACTAGGACTTTCCTCGGTAGTTCCTGATTCATCCTCGATACGCGAAGGGGACTCCAGAATCATTTTGGAGTTTTTTTTCCTTTTCAAGGGAGATATTTCTTCCTCCTCATCATCTTCGGATGTCCCCTCTTTCCCATTCAGCTCATCATCCGAATCGGATAAGACTTTGCATCGAGTAGCAACAGGTGTCTTCTTTATGATCACTTCATCTTCTTCGTCAAAGGAGGACGTGGATGAGCTAGATGTGCCTCTTACGTTCCTTGATCTCAACTTCACTGGCATCCTTTCGCGTTTTAAGCTGACAAACGAATTCTGAAAGCAGAGAAAAATGTCACTTTTTAGTTGCTTGAAATTGCTTCACTTATTCGTATAGAAATAAAATGGTTTCATGTATATGTATTGGAAGAAAATTGATATGCGTTTGCCAGTTATTTACAAAATTCTAACCGGATTAATACATGTATATCTTTTTAGCTATCTTCTCCTAGTTTCATACATAAATATAAGAGCAAAATTGTTTAAGCATTTATACTACTTTAGAGTGGATTTGATCAGATGTTAACATAATAGCTATATTAACATATATAGGATAGCTATTGCTTATTTATTGTACATTGAAATTTAGCACTTGTTGAAACATTTGTTAGGTTCTTTTTGGGAGTTTTATGTATAAATAGAGACTTGCACAGCATAAAAAATGATATTTTACCAATGTTGCAAAAAAAAATCATATTATGAAATTTTAGGAATTTTAGCTTTTTGGATAAAATTGAAGAATTTGAGGAACAATCACAGACCTGTTAGTGTTAGTGGGCTTATTTAAGATATATATATATATATATTATACATTTAGCTGGTTTAATTAGAGTACCCTATATAATATAGTATGAGATATTTTTTGTTAAAACTTCCTCTATATGCCCACAGGTATATATGCCTAGCTATACACAGCTATATGCCTAGAATTTAACACTACTCTTATGGAAAAGGTTCTTTTGCCTAATCCTTCCACGTGTTTCCTTAAATAATATAGTATAGTATCCTTAACATATAGTATATATATTTTAGACGAATATGCAAAAGGATTAGGCAACGCCTAGAATTTTTGCCATAAGAATAATGTTAAAGTGATGCAATCAACTAGGCAGATCTTGGTGGTTACTTCACAAATGAAGAAGGCATTTTCTCTTCCAAATACAGCATTGCCTTCCACTTTGAGTCCCTCAGTACTTTTGTTGTGTGAGAATATGCCTAGTCAATTGCATCACTTGAAAATTATTCTTATGGCAAAAATTCTAGGCATTGCATAATCTAATGAAAATGTCAAGCAAGCTGTATTCACTATATATACACACATACCATATTACTACAGATAATTATATTCACACATACTATTGCTGGTACTATACTAATGAATGGAAGTAAATCGATTCACACATGGCTAGTTGCTAATAGTTCTGATTAGGGGATGAGGTGGCTCAGTGGTAGAGCAGTGGCCTACAGTAGTGTTGGTAGCGGGTTCAAACCCCAGTTCGGCCCAAATTTATTTCCCTTGTCCCTGGCTGGCAGCTGTGCCAGTTGGATGTCTAGCAGCCCGAAAGGGTTTGTTCTGTATGTGTACATATGTTTGTATTATTTGTGTTCTCAGTTCTGTATATATGTATGTATTATATTTATATGCATGTACTTTGTTTGTAACCGTTCTGTGTTTACAAAATCAATAAAGAAAAAAAAGGATTATTTATTTATTTTATTTATTTATTTAAAAAAGGTGGGCGATGACGAATAATATACAGAGGCAGAGGACAACTATGTATACATCTGACGAGGAGAATTAAAGGAACAAGGGTATAAACATGGATATCTATGTCTGATTGTTTAAAAATGGAAGCTAATAAAAGGTTATCATTATTAGCTCTTAGAAGTGTACAAGAATGGGTTACTCGTGATAGTGACAAAGATATCTATGATGTTTACTTAAGCAAAGTACTTAACATGACAAAAGAACTAATGCAACAACAAAATCTTCAAACTACTCATAGTAGCATCGTGGATTACTGGCTAATCTTCAAATGTTGTCTAAAGAATGGAGGTCATCGCTAAAAATACAGGGAATTGAAGATAATACCTATGACATTATACAAATCAGAGTAATAAATGAGGAGCGCGCTTTTCGTTACTATGGAAATATGTACCTACCCAGTGTTGGGATAGTATTCAGAACTGTCATTGCCTTGTTATTGATTTACCATATTTAATTTTGATTGGTCAATTGTAAACGAATAAAATATCATTTCATACAAAAACGTGTCCTTTGCTAGTTATCATGTGACATTGATTGAATTTGTTCAAATACAATATATATACGTGAATAAGCTTAGATATGTATATTTAAAATGCATACGTATAAATTGTTTCAGAAAGGTTTAAATTATTTTTTCATCTTAAGTTAATATACTCTTCAAAGCATATTGTGCCTAATATATATCTGTTCACATTTTACTGATTTTTAAAAGTATTTCAATGTCTCATTACTGCCGTACTACTTTTCTAATTTTCTTATATTTCATTTGTACTTATTTCACTTCTGTTGTTCAAAGATATGTAAATAATAATTTGTTTACAACTGTATTATAGATAAATATTTCAAATAGATTCTAAATAAATTAAATGGATATATTACATCTGTAATAATATATTAAAATATTCGTTTTTTAAATTACATTCTTGTTTGTTTGAAGCGGATAACTGACTACAACATATCTGCCATTTATTAAATATGCGTGTTATTTTCAATATTTTCAAATCTTGTAGTAAATATCAACTTTCCTGTAATATAATTTGAAAAAAATTATGTACAACTTAATTTCTGTTCACAAAATCACTTTTATATTTACATTTGCGCATTGCACTTTAACCAAAGTTTGGTTTGGAAATTAAATATTTATTTATCGTTTGAATGAATAAAACAATTTTGCATTCATTACGTTACAAATGAAGTTATATAGATTTTTAAATTACAAATAAAACCAGTTTCTTATCTCAAAGCTTTACAGCGTAATGTATATAGAATCAAAGTCTACTATTATATATGCGCTATATCCTACTATACATAGAGTTTCCATTCTTATTGATTCTGTGGGCAGTTTTATACTACTATTAGTCTACCCAAAAGCTTTTGTGTATTTATAATGTTTTTAAAGTTCACAGCAATTAAATCGTTTTTGTTGTAAAACAGTTTTAGATATACAGGCAATAAATTAGATATTACAGACAGCTCAAGTATGTTGAAATTGTATGAATATATACTTTTTCTCTTAAAATTATTTTAATCAAAATATTTAGTACTACTTTTTGTCTACTTATTTACATAAAATTTATCAATTATAAATTTTCTTGAGACAAAATTGTGCAACCCGATGCATATGAAATTAATAAGAGTCAAAACTCCATCTAATAACAAATAGATATGTCTAACAGCTGATAGACCACTCTAGGCTCTATATTGTCATAAATATTTTGAAACATTATAGATGATTATATAAATCATTGAAAGTAATACTTATTAGTATATAAAGTAAAAAATATCTTTGATATAAATATTCAATTAAAAGAGTGAAATTTAGCATAGATGTCGTGTTTTACTTTTATAGCTCTGGATTGGCATTAGCCGAAAAGCCATATTTGATGAAAATCCGATCTTAGATACATGAACGGTTAGCATTTTTGCTCCAAAAATACTCCAATCTGTAATTCATAGAAACTCTGACGTGTGTCTGAAGTTCCACAAACACCCTATTGAACATTGGAATCTTCTTTTAGGGTCCATCAAGTTAGCCACCACGTTTCAATTTTTTTTGCATAAGCCGCAGTGTGTTTGAGTGTCTGTCGACGTCACGATCCAAGATAGTTCGATAATTTCCTTCAGAGTCCATCGGCAGTCTTTGGGCGTCCATCAACGTCACGAACTCAAAAAAGAACTCAGAACAGGACTCTTAAGAGACTTATACAACTGCAATTACAACAGCAACAAAACCGGCATCTGTAGCCACTTCACCAAAAACGAACTCAAATACAGTATTCAAAAGTTACTCACAAAAAAGTATCAGACGTTGACTCTAGCAGAAATGAAATGATTAAAAATATAGCTGATAAAGGTAAAATCGGTATCTTACATGTCATTAATTTTAGTTGCGAACAAAAAGAGACACTAAAAGAATGAAAAGTGGCGGATATCATCCCTATCCCCAAAAAAGAGAAAAACTTAGATAAATGTGCAGTATTTAGACCCATCACCCTTACCTTGTGTTTGGCTAAGTTATGTGAGAATGGTGAAAAATAGATTAGTGTTTTTCATCGCGCACAATAACCTGAACCCGAATCAATCGGGCTTTAGAAAAGTACGAAGCTCCGAACAGTAGATGCCCAGAATTGTCGAGTAAATCATGGACCGTTTTCTGAAACGAAAAAAGAGTACCCTCTGCCTGATTGACTTCGCGAAAGCATACGACAAAGTAGGGAAACAGGTGACCTATAAGAAAATGATTGACCTCGGAATCGCTCAATAGTTAAGTGGCTGAAGGCTTTTATAACAGATAAACAAGTTCGCGTCAGATTCTGTAAAGCCAATAAAAAATGACTCGTGATGAAAGAAGGCCTCCCACAGGGATCGGTGTTAGCCCCGACATATGGATGATTTAAAATAACGATATAGACAAAGACTGGCAACATACAGTCACATCCCTATTTGACGATGTTACTGTTATGGTCAGCCAAGACAGCAAGTTTGAAATAGCTAGGAACAATATGGAAGAATCCTTTAACAAACTGGAAGGCTAAGGGAACAAATGGACAGTAAAAATCAGCATCGAGAAATGGGAACACCTTATTATGACGCTAAACACCAAAGAGTTAAACGGTAAAGTCAAGGTCAACCTAATGATAGGAAACGAACACATCCAATTTCATCTAATGCCGACATTTCTTGGTATCGTCTTCGACCAGCCTCACGTTCGGAGAACAAGCCAATAGTAAGAAAGCCAGAGGAAGACTCCAAGTTATCAAAGCTCTCACCCAGAAAAGAATGGGGCCAAAGGAATTAAATAATCAGTCAACTATACGCCCAGTTCACCAGATCAGCCATCAGCCATGGACTATGGTATAGGCGCCTGGAGACCATTCTTAGCAAAAACGCACATCAATAAACTCAGATTAGAAGATTGCAAGGCAGCCACAATCATCACAGGTAACTTGGCCTCCACGCCAAACGAAGTCCTGATGAAAGAAGTGGACATTACGTCAGTAGATAACAGAATAGGAATGATGAATGTGATTATAAGAGAGGAAGCATTCAGACAAATTGACTACCCACTCAAAGCAGCCACCGAACCTCAAGGCACACAATGGCTTGTTGTTATAAGATTCAAAGGAACCAAGAGTCCATACTGAAGAACGATTAGCGCATCCTGAAAAAATGGGAAACAGGAACAATGACGAACTCTGTGACACACCTTGGAACTGAAAAAATGGGCATGTCAATTTCCGAAACATACTTGAATAACAATGCGCCAAAAGGGAACCAGCCGAAATAAAGAAAAAAAGCAGAAGATACCCTACAAAACATAAACGTCAATATCAAGATCCGGACAGATGAATCGTTGGAAGAGAAAAATCGAAATGGTGGAACAGGCATATGCCTGTTTAAAGAGAACACTACAAGAGAAAGTAAGGTCGCAGCTGGAGAATCTGCTGCAGTTTTCCCGCAGAAATGATGGGCTTCCTCAAGGCGTCTAAACTCCTTCAGGAAGAAAAAGAATGGACTACGGCATGTATCTTAAGCGATAGCATGGCCGGCATTAATAAACTGAAAGAAAGTCCAGGTTCCCAATACGACGCAATTGCGTCAAAAGTATGGAAAATCCTCACCACCCTCATGGACAGAGGGAAAAAGATTACGTTTCAATATATCCCAGCGCACTGCGATGTGACAGGAAACGAGAAAACTGATGAACTCGACAAAGACGTGACTACCAAAGACCAGACAAACATAAAAATCTATATTGCAGTAGCTAAATCGGGGATAAAAGGATACTTTAGAAACAAAAAAAATATGGAGAAGGTTGAACAACAACAGTATCTCTTAGATGCTCCAAACGGCCAATTCGCGGGAATCGCCTACAGTAGCAGAAGGAAGGAAGCCATCAGCAGCCAAGTCAGAAGTGGCCACTGTATCCAGCCAATAACCCCCTATAATAATGCCCTGCATAACGCATTCGCCAGTTCGGCGGAATGGGCATCGACAAGCCCTGGGACTCAGGAGAGAGGCACATTTCTCCGCAGGATCGGCTTCTTCGGTCGAGGCAATGCTCCCAAACACGGAACGTGTTTGAGAACAAACTAAGAAAAAATAAGAACTACGAGAGCTTCGTTCGGAGAACGGCTCCACACTCCGCTTAATCTGAAGAAGTATATTCCTTACACCCTAAGATATTGTTATGAAAAACATATTATTACGCTCATTAAGATTTTATGAGCATATATTAAAAAAAGTTATCATATTTACTTTTTTAATGAATTTTCTCTATTTACAAAAAAGTTGTATTTGTATACATTTATATATGAAGGTTATTTTAAAATAAAATACGTTATTTAATAAACCATTAATACATAAAGAATAATATGATACCTTAAAATGTTGTGTTCTACATACTACTACAAACATACTACTTATCAATTCTGAATAATAAACTTTATTTTATAGAAATCAATTTATAAAATATCGTACTGTTTAGGATATCTTGAACGTGTTAAAATATATTATATTAATAGTTGTCAAGTACAACATACACTTAATGAATTATTTATATAAATTATCAGTTTATTGAGTGACACATTATTTGGAAAACATTATAAAATAGTAATTTTTAGGTATATAAAGTGATTTAAAAATTTGATTGTGTAATGATTCATTTCATATGAATTGAGTATTGCAAAATACCTATGTGTAATAGGTATATATTATTTGTTTTTTATATCGTGTTTCAATTGAAGTGCTAATATTCTTAAAAACAAAAATCGATAGCATTTTTCATTTTTAATAGTTTTTAATTTAATTTTGTTATACATAAATGTTTTAAATATATTATATTTCTTCTAATTTTATAGACATTTTGTAAAAAAACGTTATACTTTAAACTACTTACTAATTATAAATAATATAATTTGTTATTAAAGTAAAATTACATATACATGATCATTTAAAATAATTAATATTCATTTTTTAAATATTTTAAAGTAAAAATAACATTAATCGGTTTCCTGATGAGAGAGTATAAGGATACAACCTCTTAGTAGCTCGAAGAATGCAAAATGAGCTTAAGCATATGTGCGTGTCCTTTTATTATTCTCTTTGAACCAATACTCGATTGGAATTGGACGAAAAAGGGTTTTTGCATGAGAGGTTAATTAATATAAATATTTAATTGATGATTAATTAATATTAATGAGTTCAAGGGAAAAAAAATCTTCTTCAACTACTTATCTGGTATTTTGAATAGTGACTTTACAATGGAGCTGTGGATAACAAAAAAAAGTTACAACGCAGTTTTGCATCTAATTAATCGAAATATATTATCATTTTTTCTCATTAGTTAGTTATTAAGGATTTACTTTATATAATATATATATATATTATAAATTGTCAGCGTATTACATTTTTTCAGAGCTGTTTAGAATAATTAAATATCTATACACAAATCCAGTGTATGTATACTTGATTGTCGGAGATTTCTTCGAGATCTTTAGTGCGATTGGCATTTATGCTTTTTTCACAAAATATCTTGAGTACCACTTCCGTGCAACACCATCTATGTCGAGCATAACTTCAGGTAAGCATATGTTTCTATATTTTCTTTTTGTGTAAGTAGTATAAATCTCAAGATTTTTAATACGTAGTTTTTGAATGTTCAAGACTTGAGTTTTGATGTAAATTGAATTGTTTTTCATTAATTAGTCACTTATTAAATTAGAAAACTTAAATACGGGAAAACAATCCTCTTAGGGAGAAACATAATATCAATAACATAATTTTAATAGCAGTATGCGAGGGGGGAGGGGGAGGAGCGCTAGTACAAAGGCCCCCTCCCGCCTTCAACTACGCAGCTACGTTAAGTGCGACTTGGCTGTAAAAGGAAAGCACGTGTATGTTGTAGCCAATCAAATTCATTTGAGGTTTAAGCCAATGAGATGGTTGTATAAGTATAAAAGGGACTTGTGCGTTCATTTTCGTTCATTCCACTTTTGTTGACACTAGTGAACGGTCGTAGCCTCGCTCCTCTCGACTGCAATACGATGTAACATTTTATTATCGAGTCACAACAGCTACCAGTAAAGTCAGCCTCTCTCCAAATAGGACCGCACCGCTGCATTAAAGATGAATGACTGCGGGTGAGTCAGTGAGTCAGGATCAGCGCTACTGACAACATGGTGACACTAACAACGTAGCCAGCCTCAACCTACGCGTGGTGCCGATAAAATATGAATCAATGGACGTGCCCCATTCCTATGACAGCTTTTAATGCATCCATTAGAAAAATTATTTAAACTCCTAAATGATACCCTAAAAGTATGCTAAGAGTTCCCTAACAGTATGCTAAAAATTTCATAAAGATAATATGCTAAACTTCTAAATTAATCCCTTAATATGCTAAGAGTTCCCTAACGGTATGTTAAAATTTCCTAAAGATATGCTAAACTCCTAAATGAATTCTTAATGTATGCTAAGAGTTCCCTAACGTTATGCTAAAAATTATCTAAACTCTTAAAGGATTCCATAAGAACCATAAGGAAAAATAACAATTTATCGATAGAAACATATATTCTGTTATAACAAGCAGAATATCTCTGTACAACAGTTAATGTTTACATAACAGCAGAAGCAATAGTAAATGTATTTTCGAATAACTGGGCATTAATATAGGTAAAACATTTAGCTATGAGGCATCTCGATTAAATCCATGAGTCATCTCCCTCGTCTCCAAATAAACGTCTATTGAATGGTGTGGATTGATGTACTATTGGTACTGGTGCTTGTGGTGTTGACACATATGTCAGTACGGCAGCGATGGATGTATGGATTGGCATTACCTGCTTATCGGCCCTCATAATACATTGTGGTACATTTATGAGGCGTAGATCATTTTTAAATTGGAGTTTAATTTGGTGTAGCTTTCTTTATTCTGC
>JAYRBW010017363.1:0-12898 GCA_036023295.1 Invenusta paracnida | reverse complement strand
TTTACACCTATTGTTATATTGTTACATTAAATGCTTCCTTTTAGATAAATTTGAAAAATGTTTTTATTATAGATAATAAGTATAATAAATATAATTTTAAATTTATAATTATAATTATTAGAATTACAACATAAAGAAGGATATATAACATTACAATAAAAAGATTGATAGAATATGCTTGCAGTTGTAATATCCTGAGCCTGTTCACATGTTTATTATAAAAAATACTTACAGAATCTATATAATAAAACACTCAATATATATTGCAAAATTGCAAAACAGTTTTAATTACAAAATATTCTAGTATAGTACTATTACTAGTACATGTTAATACTTAATAGTAATACTATATAATATATTTAGAATGCTTGACCCATGATACAATGGCTGTCATGCATGCCTGAAGGAGAAAGTGCGATATAAATAGTAAAAGTAACTCGATTTTATATTAATCAGTTAACTCACAGTTGACATCATGTGCGTCGTATGCAAGCCAAGTCACTATAATTTAAGTCAAGTGATCTCCAAATATTTAGATTTTTTTAAACTTTGCGTCAGAGTCTATAGGTTGCTTACTATTTATTCAGTCATGTTTAAATTTTTATACAAAAATTGTATAAATTCTATTTGCCTTCTTAGTATATGATAATATCGCTTTATTGTTGTGTTATAAAATGTTTTTCATACTTCCTGATTGATATCACTATTTAACTATGTTTTTTGATTGCTATTTAATGTGTTTCTTTTCAAGTGGATCTTATAACTATTTAAGTATGTTTTTCTTCTGATATTTCGTGGTTTTCTTCTTTATGAATGATATCACTATTTACAGTAGGGGATATATGATTATGATCACCTCGTTTTCTTGTTTTTTTGCTTGTTTTAATATAACATATTATTATGATCACCTCGTTTGTTCTTGTTTTTTTAGTTTATTTTAATATAACTTTTTAAATATGACATTATATTCTAGAATTTTACTTAGACAAGTATTACTATAACATAGTAGGTATAAGTATTATATTGCAATTTAAGTAATAGTTTTATTATTTAAGTAATTATACTGTATATTACGATAATAAATGTACATGTTTTAAACAAACAATCATTTGGAATGTTAAAAATATAATTGTACAACATATAAAGCAACAAATGTTTGTAGAATTCATAGTGTCTACCAATTTTAGTATTCAGTGTGACCACCTTTCGCGGAAATCACGGCTTGAATTCTATCGGGCATGCTATCGATAACATTCTGCAGCTTTTCAGTAAACTTGTCATCCCGAAACTATGCTTTGAGAACCTCGCCAATGAGTTGATTTTTGGTTATTGTTGAAATTTTGTTAATTTTAGGCTTCATTAAACCCCATTAAATTCGGGGGATTTCCAGGCCAAGAGAGGACATTGACATAGGACATTAATGAGCGTTCATCTGATGGCCGTTGAATTAATTATAACAACACTACACTATATTTACAACAGCAAGAAGGAATTAATGAGCGTTTATTTGATTGGCGGATTAATTAATTATAATAACACTACACTAGATGTACAGCGAGAAGTAATTAATGAGCGTTCATTTGATTAGCCGAACAATTAATTATAATTGTAGGTACGATCAATAGATTGATTGCAGGAATAAAGAATTGTCGTAAAAAGCTGTTATAGCGCTATATTGCAGTTATATAGCAGATATAGCGGTTTAAATGAAATTTATTATCGTAATATACAGAATAATTACTTTAATTGCATTATACTACTTATACTATGTTATAGAAATGCTTGTCTAAGTAAAATTCTAGAACATAATTCCATATTTAAAAAGTTATATTAAAATAATCTAGAAAACAAGAAAAAACGAGGTGATCATAATAATATGTCCCCTACTGTAAATATGTTTTTCTCTCCTTGTGAGTGATATCCCTATTTAAGTATGTTTTTCTCGTGATATTTATAGTATTTTTCTCTTCTTAATATGAGTGATATCTCTGAGTGTTTTAGTATGTGAACCCTATAATCACAATTTATTAACTACTCCTTTAAAAATTTAAAACTACAAACTGCTAAATTAATAACTTTTATATGCAGTGTGAAATTAGACATACCTACTGGGATTCTCTAGGAGTAGAGTAGAAAGTCATAAACATAAAGGTCATTCTTTATTCAGGTAGCTCTAGATTTAAATCAAAAGAACCCTGCTAGAACACTAAAAACTCGTTTTACCGAACTATCAGCCAGAGGCCAATAGAGTTTAACAACAGAGTTCAAACCAACATTCGATTAACTCCACTTAACTGCGATTAATATTCGATTAACTCATGAAAGCTACACTTATACTTTCATAGGGCGTCGTCGGATAATGTTGAGTAGATAATTTTAAAGCGATGCGAAACTAAGTCAGTGTAAATGGTAATATGCATAAGTTTGTGATAATCATACATATTGATAGCATACTATGATATCATACAATCCATTATACGACGGACATACCTAACAAATTTTATATGCTCACAAAATTGATCAAAATGAGCATTTCAATGAACTAACAAGTTTTCTATTCGACTATTAAGTTCTGAAATATTTCAAGAATGTTCAAGTTGTTCTATATTCTTCGTTTTCTGTTCTTGTTCTGTTCATAATAATTTTCAAAAAGAAAGTTTTAGAGCTGGCTTCATTTTATAAATAATTAATATTATTTCTATATATAATATACAACTCTTGTTAAAACTTTTAGCCGAGTGTCAGCGTACCCTAGTACCTGCTCCTTTTTTCAATTAATAGTAATACCTTAGAACGTTGAGTATATAATCACAATTAATCTCAAGAATCATTGTCTTAAGAAATCTTAAGGTTGGGTACAAGACCAGATGCAATCAGCGACTTCTTTCGCATAAAGTTAATCGATTCCAGACTTTTCGACTTTTGCCACAAGTTAAGCAGTAGTTAATATGTAATACGTATGAAAAGTAACAAATGAAAAAATATATGACAATAATATGATAACTCAGTCGTAGCTAAGTGTTGAATTAACATCACAAAATATTTTGGCTTTGAGATGAATTAATACCTAAATCGTTAAGTATTTTAAGATAAATCAAGTGTACATTTGTGAAAAATTAAAAACATCTACTGATTACCCTTTTTCCGTTGTATATATCTATTTTTGTGACATTATTCACTCATTAATATTATTACTATTACTATTAATTACTTATTATCTATCACTACCAAATACTCTATGCCTGCATACTGATTCCCATTTACCGAAATATACGCTTACTTACTTACTTACTTACTTACTATCTTAAAGATCAAAAGTGTGTGATAATTCCTAAGACAAGCACCGATGGTAAATGTAAACGCAGCTTAACGGATGTTCGAAAGCCTTTCTAATATTAAAGGAACACGTTTATTGATTCAAGAGAACTCACCGGTTTCATGCATGCTGGCGGCAGCCCCAACTCCTATCTGGATCATCATGAGCAGGGGGAAGGAGCGGACAAGAGGAATGGCAGTGACGAAGCCCACAATCATCACCATGGAAAAAGCAAGAAAGATTAGCTTCTGCCAGGACTGGATCAGTCGCGCGAACACTACTCCTGTTGTCATGGAAGCAAGAACTACCCCGACACTGCGTACTGTGATTGAGATACCCATTTCGGTCATCGATTTCTCAACTCGAAGGGCCAGATATGGGATTGAAGGCCCAGTCATAGACGTGTTCATGCCCTATATTATCAGGCGAAGTTGATTTTTGTATGAAAATGCAGTTCGCTGCGAGTTAAAAAAGTTGAACTATAAGTAAGTGTTCAAGTATAAAAACCGTGTAAAGATATAGACGTCGACTTTTTAATTCAATTTTAATTATTAACATTTATTAATCGATAGGACACTGAGTCAATATTTGTATAACATAATAATAATATGTATTATGAAATGAAATAAAAAGGGATAATCTAGCTTATGTTAGTCTGGACAGTTCTAACAATATCTACAAAAAATAACAGAAAGGTTTTTTTAATTGTTTAATATACCAAATCAAACTAAATTACAATTTAGTATATACTTAGTATTATACATATGTATATAACTAAAAAAAAAAGATTTACATAAAATATTAAGTTAGAATATTTGTTTCAAAAATTGTTAAAATATATTTATTAAAAAAGTAAGATATTTGTAAAATTCTGAAACTTGATTGAAAGTTAAATATTTCGTAGAATATTTATAATTTGATCAATAGACTTTGTATATGTAGACATATTTTATGCTAGAATTGAGATCACTGTCACCGATTCTGGCCCAGCTCAACAAATTTAAGTTTAACATTTTTATTTGCTTTGATAAATTCTACATATATCTAATGCTTAGAAAGTCTTCATAAAGACTATTAGAACATAATAGGTTTGGTATAGACCTATATTTCGTACTAAATTATACAAAATCAAAAAATGACATTTTGACACATTGTTAGACTACCCACCAAAAACATGGTCTCAGAAATTCAAATTGTGATATTTCGATTCGATTGAAACTTTAAGATACGCATTAATTAGTTATTAGATATAAATAAAGTTTGACGTTATAGCTTAATTCTTTCCTATATTTTCAGCTATCGGCATAATATAACTTTGGACCACCCAAAAGGTTGCAAAATTCATATTATATTTAATATATTTTCACATTTAAAATTTGAACCAAAATCAATGATCGGTCAGGAAAAAGGATACATTAAAAGTTTGACTATAAAAACTATCGATAAATATTTAGAAGGTATAAGGTACCGAATTTTAGGTCAATCAGATATCGAAAAGCTAGAAATCGTATGGGGTATGGTAGTTATGGCCCTTAACCCTTGGTCTACGGGGTATAAACAATAGCTTGGACCAAGAAAATGATTTTTTAAATATATATTTATTACATGTGCTTTATTAAGGATATAGAGCCGGTGATACTGTAATAAATTTGATTATATTATTTTTAGGTTTAACTTCGAGATATATGGCTTAATTTAATTATAAATTCTTTGTTCTTTTAACTTTTTTAAATCTAATTTTTTACATGGGTGGCTTTCTCACTCAATTTCTATAAATTTGATTCTTCGAGAGAGTCACATTTTCTTATTATTATATATGTATTCTTTATAAAAAAATATTACTCAAGTTGTATATTATTTTAGCATAAAGCTTTGTAAATGCTTTGTAAAACATATATGCTTTGCATAGATTACAATTTATAGTTTCATGGTCATTATTATAATATATAATGTACAAATCCCAATGTAAATAAAGTGTACTCGGTCAAAAGTTCAAATACACAATTATTAATAAAATATTATATTGGTAATTATAAATTTTCAGTTTTAAAAAAAATTATCATACATTAGGAACATTAGAAAGATTGTAGATATTAAAAATCATTATTTTTGTGTTAGTTAAGAATTACTTACACATGAAATACCAAAAATTATTACAATTATGTACGGTCAAATATATTCCAAATATAATTATTTTTTAATGAGAATGAAAAACTGCTTTAATCGTTAAAATAATTAACTCTACTCACAATTTAAGCTTAAAGGTATGAAATATAACTGAAGACAAAATAAATACAAAAAGTTATCGTGATGCATTTGTCAAGCGGTGTTTATTGGCAAATTATATTTATTGTAATGTATCGATGTTTGTTATCTCCTAGCTATCGCCGTTGGAGCTGTTAACTGTCAGCTATGTAACATTAGGTACATATATTAAAATTATATAAGTCGCCCATGCTGAAAGACTTCCATGGAAATTGATCGTTGGCTACTGTGACAGTCGGACTTTATGTTGCTTTATCAGTTCAGGAAAAGATTTGAAACTGAACTGACCGCCAGCTTAAACTGATAGCTAACAGCTGCATGTTTCTATGGAAAGAGTAGGTATGTAGCCTTGATACCAAGAGAAATAATCAACATGGAAAACTATTTGACGAATGGAACATGATTCCCCTGTGCATATTCTGTGTATTTTATAAAAAAATTAAACGATTAAAGTACAGTCTTTAATGATTTTCCAGAAAAAGGAATTCTGTTTAACTTGATTTTTTTAAACATTTAATAAAAAATGTCTCTGTATTACGTAATTCGTTACTTATTCAAAAATTGGATATTTTATATATATTTCATTGCAAAAATGATTATTTAAACTTTTTACCGACAGTAATAAAATATCAATATAGTTCTGAGGTTATATTTCATGGTAATATGACCGACATAGTTAATACGTAAGTATTACCTTAATTTTTGTGACATAATACATACATACATATATACATACATACATACATACATACATACATACATACATAGATACATACATACATACATACAATTTGGTCCATATAATTATATATTTATTTCTCAATTATATTATTATTCTCAATTATTTAGTAGTGGACTCATGTGTCAATAGTTAATAGTAGATGCAGACTTCGAACTTGAAATACATCAACTGGTCTTATTACGACAGGTTACTCAGACACTGTCAATTAACACATTAAACCATTTTAGAAGGCCGACATGTTCGAACTTGGTGCATATTATAAGTCGGTTACTCAGGTCAGTTGTGTCAACAGTCAATTAACACGTCGTGCGATGTTTGTCCTCTTTCGGCATATTTATGTAATTGATAATGCTCAGTATAAATAATATGAAATCACATAAATCTATGTAGGTATATATTATGAGTTTAAAAAGCTCTAATCCTAATTTAAATATACTACTGCGTATAATACTTACCAGGATTATATTCCCAAACAGCATAATCAATAGAAACGGCAAATTTTTTTTCAATAGGGTTTTCAACTGAAATAAACATAATTATTCATTATATATTGAATAGAGAATTCGAAAATTATTTCGTTTATAATATATATAGATATAAAAATATACCTATAACTAAATATATAAAATAGTACTTATAGGTATAATTCAATTGTTTATCTTATATAAAATAAATAGTTTTATATAATACTAGAAATAGAAATAGATTAACTATAATAAGAAGACAAAAACTTAAACTAGTACTATTTTGATTATATTTATATATACTAGTTATATATAGGTACAAATATATAATTTATTTAACTATTAGTTAATGAATATTTCTATTATATTAGAAGACATTTTTAACAAAATTGATAATTTGTATATCAGTACCTAATATCTATTAAGCATACTCATTTGGGATAGAAGCTGCAAATTCTCTAATAAGAATATAATAATGTATGTACATTATTGGGTACATCTTTAAACATTAATTAAATATATTATATACAATGTGCATATAATATGTTTTACTGTATCGAGACAATTACAAAATATTTAAATATTTCATTATACATATTAACTTAGTTTATTTGACTCTTCTAGTGAGTTATAGCTGTCCAAATATGAGTTATAGCTTTATAATATTAATAAAGATTTGGGTCACATACGGTTAAATGGATAAATGCGATGTAGATGAATATTGTAGATCTATTATCAATCGAATATAATTATACCTATATGTACAGCGCCGTAACATGAATTCTTGACAGAGGGGGAGCACGGATAGCACTCCCCCCCCCAGATGCCTCCCACTCCCGCTAAATACGGCCCTGATATGATTGTCCAATTATAAATGTTATCAGTTTAATTATATATATTAAATATATATTGCATACAATGCGTAGATAACCTTGAAACTGTATCAAACGTGCACTTATTGATTAGAAATCTATATTATTTATCTCATAAAGTACCTATAACTTACAATACCGGCAAAACTAGTTTGCACTTTGAATAGATTTTCCTGGTTATAGTAATATGAAAAAATCAGAATTAAATATACTTCTTATCTGAAACTTCTTTCAGTTTATTGTACGAGTACCTATAATTATATCATTCTTTTTTATTTGTGTAATAGGTGCAAACATATAGGTACTATTTGTATACTAAACAATTTAATAATTGTTCTTTCCAATATTATTTGTTAACTTAATCATTGTTTCTTAATGTAGTAACTATTAAAAATATCATGTTTATATAAAATCGATTATGACAGATATGTCCTCAATTTGGACAAATATACTATTGTTATAGTAATAATTTAAAAGTAGCGATTTATATCGCACACAAACAATTAATATATAATTAATGTATATTAATAAGTGAATGCTTACCATTTTTGTCTGATGAGGGATAGAACGTTCTAGAGTTCTAGTGTCTTGAGGTTGACTATTATTTTGAGGTATATAAGTAGGTATATATATATATTATTGTATATACGAGCGTACAATTTAGAACTAGACTTATAAAATACAAGCCAATGTACATATATTATTTATGTATAGATAATATAATGCATAAGTATATCATACTAATAATATAGGTATATATACGTAGGTACCTCTCTCGCTTTCACAGTGTCAATCGTTACTATTGTAACTGAAAATAGAACGCAATTATTGATCTTTACTTCAAAGATTATAGATTATACTGATTACATTGAATGACGACATAATAACTATATTGATATAAACATGCGATCAGTATACACGCGTGTTGTAGCTCATAATGTTAAGTAACAAACTTTTCAGATAATATTTATTGTGTTGAGCATATACTTTTAGTTTATGTGTTAAATTTTTTATCCAATTTAATCGCTCAAATGATATGTTATTTGTAAGCTATTATTTTGTCGTCTAATCATGACTGATTGGATATTTTAATTATTTTGAGAATCCAATAAAAGAAATGGTAAAAACGACACAGTCGTTTTTGCCTCACTTTTCATCGTTTTATTAGAGCATGGAGGCACATTGCCTCTGATTTGTCTTAATGTAGTTACGACTGATCTGGAGGTCTATTGAAACCTTCGAAAGTAAGACATTCGTACGTTAAAAGATAAAATGTTCGTATGAAATGTAAAAAGTATCTCTCAAAGCCTTCATACGAGCTTTGTAGAGTTACGAAGAATTAACGCTGCTCGTTCTTATCTCAAGAGCGGTAAGTAGTGAGTCGCAAGGAAATATAATGTTTTATTTATTTTTATATGTATTTTTAGAAATTGACAAACCTTAATGTTTAATAATTGTGTACTATTTTAAAATTGCAACAACTGCGAAAGTTGTTATGTTCTCTGTTAATATATATAATTATAAATATATTTACATGTTTATACAATGTTTAAAAATTAAAATTAAAAGGTAACATTTATGTAATTTGCTATTTTCTGGTAACAATTTATTAAAATTGTGAGTAGTAGATACTTGTGTTTTCAGAACAATCCCATCCACCTAAGAAACCCGATGGACCTTCTAAATTACAAGTTCTGTGTAGAGATAAAATTGGGGGATGCGACCGTGTTTCACTTAGTTGTTTTTTGTCCCAATGAGTCAGCATTAGTTTTGTTATACATACATATATGTACCCTTATAGGTATTCTCCCTGCAATCCCCATGAAGATTGTTCTACTTCTTCTTCATAAAAGAAGGCATGGTATCTTTTTGGGATGATCAGGTAATGTTCTGGCTTCATGGGAGGTCACATGTTTTGTCATGCACAGCGGACGGGCGGTTTAGGTAAACTTCTAAGATATGTTCGGTATCTCCAATGTAGTCGAATGAAGCTATGTCGATTCTTCATACTTCTTCATCTGTCATCCATTCAAACTCTGACTGTGGCAGCTTCTGAGATAAAGCATATAATAGATATTATTGGCATCGACGTACAACATCTCAGTCTCGGGTTGCTCGGCATTACGTTAGGTTTCTTGTATTCTGAAAATATTGGTATGATGTGATGCGAATTTAAAAACGTTATTCTTTTCCGAGACTTCTGTTTTCCACAAAGCAGTTGTATGTCATGGAATCCTTGATTAAGTTGAGAAGCGAGAAAGAAAAGTTAGTAGGGTTCAGAATATAATTATAATTAAGAAAACTAGAAAAATACAAATTGTTGACTTCATACTACTATTGTAAATTATTAGTAGCACGGGGAGAGCCATGAACAACGCGCTGTTTTGACCTTGTTAGATGTATTCAGCAGCCCATACCCCACGTGATACTATTAACCACAATACCAGGATACAACCAATTTATTGCAAATGTCATTGCATCTGGAAGCTTAAGTGAGACTCTGTCGAATAAGTTTGAGTGGCGAATATAGTTACCAAAATTTATTAGAAAAGGACTGAGACGCCGAAGTCGAGACATCCCACAGTAACGGTTGAAAGGCGCTGTCTAGGACGACCAAGAACGCCACTGGGAGGAGACTCATCTCTCGCAGGGGAGAAGGCGCCAATCGCCGGAGAAGAAATCAAGGAACGAGCCCGACCCTATCCCAGCTTTGGTACCGAGAGAAGAGTGGGGGAGGAGGAGACGGACCAGGTCTCCAACGAGGAGAGCGGCCTTGGCGAGGGGTGTTGAAAACTCGCCGAACCTTCATGTAGATGCGGGGAGAGGAGAGCTCGACCCTTACCGAAGCCTCGGTGAAAGAGGAGATGTCGCCGGAAGGGAAGGAAAAAAATTGCAATCGAACAGAACTATTGAGACTTCAAGCAAGAGGTTGAGAGACCAACATCTGGCGCATCTCAGGCAAAAAATTGTGTGAGATAATTTGTGTGAAATCACCTGTGTTGGTCCTTTTTATCCTATCGTCTCAGAGCGACGGCCTTTAAATGGAGTGTTATGTATTTATGGATATTCTCTAATTTTTTAAAATTTTAACTTTGTCAAGTCTGACACTGTTTAAAAAGTCACATAGACATTATATAACTTAATTGGTCATGCTTTTTGTATAGTAATTACATATATCTATACATTTAATGACATTTAATGCATTCTTGTATATCTAACCAAGTTGAAATGATTTTGTGTTTATCCTAAATCGCGGCTTTACTTACATATATCTTTTTGTAGGCTTAACCAAATTTTCTGTATGGTATATATATGTTTACCTTTAATTTTCCTGCGTTAATCACATATATATTGCCGTAACTGTAATGTATTATAAGATGTGTATAAACTTTGTTTTATTTGATCTAGCTGCAAACTTATGACTGTATAAACCCGTATATAACATATTAAATACCAGTCAACTTTAAATTAACCTGTGTCATCACCCAGACATTCACGAGTAACTGAAAATGAACTATATGGTGGGGGATAAACATTGCCTTATTGTGCTTATTGGTAAAACTGCCAATTTTGTAAACAAATATATAACATTTTAAATCACATTCAACTTGAAATGACTTACTGTGCACACCTGCATAAACATTCAACTGTGCACAAACTCTTTTTCGTTGTCGGGCGATTGTAGACACGCAATTGGGCGTCGGACAAATCCTAAATCCTAATTTAATTTTTGACATTGTCAGTTATTGAGGTATACACGCAGCTTACTCACACACTTTCAGGAGTAAGGTTTCCCGGAGTAAGAATTCCCGTTTTCTATGTCTAGGTTGCTTTCTATGTACCTATACGTAAAACTTTGATTATATATTTTGTGTTACGCGCATATATGTATATGTCTGTTATATTTTTTTAATTGGCTTGTTAAGACATGTTTACCTGTATTGGAAATGACTGACATTGTTTGTCTAATATCTGGATGGCTGGCATCTATGTAACCGAGAGCTTTAACAAACGATGCACCAATATTTCTTAAGGCTATCCTATTTTAGTATAAACTTGCAAGCATAATTTCAAATTTATTTTTAATTTAAATAAATTATATATACAAATATAGATTATGATTTATGCATACAAATAATGAAATTTACATTAAAAATAGATTGCAGTTAACATGTTGTCGATCTATTTCTTCCTCAGGGATATATTTGTTTATTATTTAATCAAACTTATATACCTATTAAATTATGCAATATCGTGATATACAAGTAATATACTACAGAACGTGGCTTGTAAAAATAAAAGGCGTTAAAAAAAATTAAATTAGTTAAATTTCATTACATTACATTACATCATTTTAAATAATATAAAACTAAATTAATAAAAAATATTTTGCGTTTCCCTCTTAAGGTTGAAATTGGTCAATCGTTTGATAAAATCTATTTACAATAGCAATAACAAATTTTTAAGAGATAAACCATAGAGTAGGTAGTGTCTACCTACTCTATGAGATAAACTATATAAAAATTCTAAAATTTAAGTAATAAAATTGTTGTTTATAATTAGAATTTGCAAGCCCTAAATAAAATTAAAATTTATAAATTTTTATCATAATAATATTTTATATATTTATCAATATATATTTTATTACTTTTTATATAATGCAATATAGATGCATGAAACTTTATTAATTATATATTTTTAATTTTGATAAGAAGGGTTTAATATAACTTATAAAATTGAATGCATTTCTAAAAACATTTATAGCCCTTTGCGTTATTAAATATATAATTTGTAATTCAACTGAGCTTGAAATGTATAATTTAAAATTTTAGGTGCGTATATAATTATATATAATATATCTTTTGTTTTTTCTTCTTAGTACCAGAGTGTATTACAAGGCAACTGTAAGTGTAGTTATTTTATATTGAAATATATAATTATTAAAAATATTTAAGTTGATACACATACTTTTAAAGTTAACTAGGATGAATGCATATATGAAGTATGAGTATGACATATTGTACTATTAGTATTAATTAATAACTAAATTAATAATGTAAATGTTGAACTGTAGAAATTGTAGTAAATGAAATATTATAAATTGTAATTGTACAAAGACAAGCAAAATAATTCTTAATGATAGGAACAGGACCTTAGGCTTAGGGCTAGGCTAGGGCCCTGTTCCTACCAGTACCATTCAGAATTATTTTGCTTGTTTTAGCATTACTTTTTAATTGGG
>JAYRBW010017352.1:0-12899 GCA_036023295.1 Invenusta paracnida | reverse complement strand
GTAGCTGGGTGTCTACACCAGTTTCTGCTTAACTAAAGTGAATAATCTAGACTTTCAAAATGATAATTAATGTATAAACAACTATTTAATAGTTAACACCAAGACATTTTTTTATTAAAACGTTTAAATATGTATACAAAAAGGTCAGATATAGAATAAAAAAGCTATCCAGAAATAAATTGAAGCGCTTCTATGTTAGTTTATATAACATTGAGTACAAAACATTAACCATGATTAAATGGAGAAAGAGTGAAATCTTGAGAAGTTCCATATATCATAGTTGCATTATATAACAAATACACATTTACAGTTGATATTCTTTCAGGAGAAATGCTAATTTCTTTGTCGGGAGTACCAGGCAAACTGCATCTGTCTGTATCTGGTGTTGATGGGGCAGGCGGAGATAATGGCATAGAAACAACCGATTGAGATTGACTTTCCAAAAAAACTGACTAGTCCGAGTTTTTCTTTTTTTTGGGTTGTGATGAAAGCAAAGCACTTGGAAAATCAAAGATAGCTGGAATTGCCCCAGGTCTTAATTTTCGTCTGTGAGTTTCCATGAAAGAGTTCGGTGTAAAATGGCTACTGCATAATCTGTCCCATCTGTCTGGTTTCCACTGTGCCCGTCTTATATTTCTGGTCCAAATTGAGAGCATGTGTTTGTCCTTGGGAAAACTTAAATAAATGAATTACATAATAATATAATACTTACTATATGCTTAATCTAATACATAAACTATATTAATTTAATCCTTAGTAACCAGTAATCCTTATAATAAGAAAATTAATAAAACAGAAGATAGGTGTAAAACTTGAAGACTAAGATAACTGATTAATCAACAACCACATTTTTATATGTAACCTACCATAAAAACGCTATCACCGAGAAGGTAAAACAAAATTGCTTCATTAAAAATGAAAAGAACAGATTTTATAATAAAGAAAATCATTTTACCAATTAAATAGTACAATAAAGTTTTCTTTTAATAGCATTTTGAGTACTTTCAGAGGAAAATTAAATAATAAAATGTAGACAAACAGATGGAAATTTGACTCAATATTCTATTTAAAGGAAATTCTTATCAATGCTTGAGCCAAGTTAACTTCACTTTTTGTCAAAAAATTGGATTCAATACTTTTATACTACTAATAATATAATGGTTTGGCAAATTTGCTTACCAGGATAAAAATATTATTACATTTTGATATGTAAGTATTTTACTAGCTCTGATAAGGGTGTTGATCTATATGGGGAAATGGGACAAGGTACAAAGTCTATCTATAATTTTGAATAATATTTTTGATACTTAAGAATAAATGTCTTATACTTCAACTGATTAGCTTAAATCTGCCAGGCCTTTGACTTTTAAGCTGTTACTTGAAATACAATAATCTACTATTTGTATTCTGATAACAAAACATTAATATTCCCACAACCTATTGACTCTTAATTATAGAATCATCAAGCCAGGCAAATCCATTAGGTACTGTGATTTTCACACACTACATATTTTTAGCTCAAAAATTATATTATTGAAATCTATGGGTGAATAGCTCAGTTGGTAGAGTATTTGTCTTGTGTACAAAGGGTCTTGGATTCTAATCTCACCTGGGGCAACTTACTCACTCCTAGCTAGCAGCTGTGAATGAAATTAAAAATAGAATTTTGAAAATTTGAAAAAGTTTACAGGACACAAAAGGTGCGGATATGCATTTTCAGTCATAGGCTGGCTTTCGTTTTTTATATACAGTATGAGTATATTACTTTAAACCCAATGCTGCAACAATAATGAAAGAAAAACATGTTATTAATTCTTAAACAATTATAAACAATAGGTATAATATATGTAGCAGATACATTTTGTAGTGTTTAATGTTAAAGTATGAATATCAATTGTTGAAAGGTACATATATAATTCACCCTTCACATTTATTGAAACAGAAATTGCAAGAAATGAAAGATGTTATGCACAGATATATTCATTTGCATTTCTAGTATTTCATCATCTGACAATAGAATACTGAGTTTATAAATCCTATTAATCAGTGTAAATTATCAATAATATAATATGTATTATGTTGCCTACTTGTTAACTACCTACATCTTACTTTTTAATATCACATGATTAATTTGCTCAACCTGTGAATATTGTTTTTGTTGGATAATTTATTTATATGGACAGTTAATTTATTTGTGGAATAATCTTTTTAAAGCATATATACATTTTAGCAGTATTCCACCTTCTTTACCTGTATGCTTTGAGGTGCCCCTCTCCTCAAGTGTGTATATTTTAAGCATGGCCTCTTTAATTTTGTGCCATTTCAATATTTTTAGTGCTAAAGATTTTATGTAAGTATACACTTTACATGTCTGATTTTGTCTGGTAAATGTGTTGTGCATGTATACCTCATAATACCTTATATTTTTTTAAACCAGACTGAAATCAGACTTGTGCCATCTTCTAATTCATTATTTTAACACAAAATGATAGTAAGATAGTTATTTATGATGAAATTGATACTATTGAGATTCTTTAAGAATTGAGAATATTAATAGACATATTTTAAATATACTGAGAAATTTGCTCATGATACCACAACTTTTAATCAGACCATCGATTGATTATTTTAAAATCAATAAAAGTGTGGTTCTAAGATGCATATTTGAATTTCAAGCATCTACAAATCCTTAAATCCCAACTTTTATAGAAATATGGTCAAATGAATTTAGAAAAATGAAATTGCCCCAATACAATATGTTTTTATATTTGCTAACCATTTATACCATTAAGAAATCAATATTTTAATTAGAAAACTACTAACTTCATATTTGCCATCAACACATACCATTGACAAATATTGAAATAAACTTTTTTTCTAGGGTATATCTTTTTATTTTTACCAATAGAGCTGTATATATTATTGATGAATAAATAAATGAAGCTTTTTATTTGAAAACAACTGGCATTCAAATTTGTCAATGGTTGGTGAATTACAGTTACCCTATTCCTAATTATAAACAAAGGATTATTGGATCTCAATATTCGAGCTTAGTTTAAATTTCTTTAAGTCTCCTTAGCTCTAATTTCTATTGGATGATAAAGAACTACATTGTCAAAGCTAGTTTTGTATGCAGATAATAACTTTCTTGTACCCTGCATAAAAGAGACATCAAAATAAGTTGTCTATTAGGGCTAGTGCATGATAAGGTTATGCATACCTATGTAATCACTTGTAATTTTTCTTTAATTTAAGTTATATATAAATGTGAATTATACCTTATTTTAAAGTTTTCATTAATATCTAATTGCTAGATAACACTCAGGTTACTGGAATATATAACTTTTGAAATATATAACTTTTTGTGCCCAAAAATAGGCAAAAATCGTGAAAATAGGCGGACATGCATTTTTTAATCAAGTTTTGAATTATAGTTTATATTATGTAGTAGACTTTACATATTTGCAGCATATACATACATAATCTTACAATGTGAAATATATGCGTTCAAAAATGATATAGCATTATAGTGTGGTTTAAATATTTAAAAAGTTACAGTCATTATAAATAAAAAAGCAGAATGTAATTTTATAAACATTTTTTATAAACATTTTCATTAAAAATGTATATATAATTAATTTAGTGAGGTGAAATTGTCATTTCTGGTTTGGTTTTGTAATAGTGTTTTTATTCAATTGTAGGAAAGATTAAAAAAATGTATTCATTTTTGAAACATAGTAAAATATGAAAGCCATATTGCATATGTTAAACAGCTACTTGTCCCATACATAAGATTTTTAAGCTTAACAAATAATATTAACCAAAAGAATAATGGATAATATTAATTTTAATACCAGAAAATGTACTTACTTTACTAAGTAGTTATGTAATTTTTTGATCTGTGCTGTTTTGATAATTTGCTATATAACATTAAACCTCAGGTGAAATGTCCCATATGTAAAGAATTTTTGTTCCATTAATAAGATTTTCTATCCTTGAATATTTTTATGCATTTATAGGCCAGCTCAATAACAAGCAGTACATTGAAACAGTGTTATCAGTAGAGTTAAAAATTCATACAAATAGTTATATTCTTTGTTATACTTTAAATATTTCCATTGAAATATGGAAGGGTGGTATTATAATAAATCTGCATTACAATGCAGTTTACAAATAATATATTCAAATTGATATTTTGTAGTTTTGGGGGGGGGAGGGGGTTTAACTCAACAACCAGCAAGTAGATATTAAAAAATGTATGTATAATGGATTATAACAGTAGTAAACTAAAAAGTGTAATATAATTTAAATGTGTGTCCCATACATAAGCACTTATTTGTCCCATATGTAAGATTTTTAATGCTGGAATATTTTGATTCATGTTTGGACAAATTAAATAACCAATCACACTTTTGAAAAGAGAATTAGAAAAAAATTAGAAACATGTTTGTATTTATTTTTGCTAGGTTTACTGAAAATATTTTTAAATGAAAGGGTCACATTTTGAAACAATGAAAGTTAGAATGCAGTAAAAAATTCCAACCACATTTTTTGTAGTTTTGGAGAATTAAATATGTCAAATAGGCATAGTGAAAACCATTTAAATGGATTGTGGTAGACATATACTAGAATTAAGATAAGTGTATGTCTCATTTATATGTAAGCAATTTGAGTCCCATACATAAGATTTTTAACACCTATATATTGTGATATATATTATATACCAAAGAAATGACAAAATACAGATATAATCATAAAATGTATAGTATATTATATGTTTAGAAATTCTTGAAGATGTCTAAACAATCAGAAAAACAGAGACTATATTCAAAATAATAAAAAATTAAAGAAGACTATGAAAAATGTGAGAGTAAAAAAGGCAGAAAGACTGAGACAAAAGAAAATTATAGTGGAAAGGAACATAAAGGCAGAAGAGGATGAAGACTTTGAAAATGAAGTGAGAAAAATGAGTGAATCAGAAATCAAAAATAAAGAGAGAAGAAAAAAACAGCTAAAAAATATCAAAATTTATCAACAGTACAATTTGGAAAAATAAACAATCATCTTAAAAGAAGCAAAGACTAACAGAAAAAAGAACGTCAAGTACATAGATACAGGTTAAACAGCAGTAATGTGAAATAAATGTGAGTTGCTTTATTAGAAGTTTTGAAATATCTGATATATAAGCTTTTATATACTTTTTTGTTTGCCCCTCATGTTAACTTTTTTAGAAAAATGACAAATATAACCATTTTTAACTTTTAAAATAGCCACAACTTTTTATCTGATGGATCAAATTTAAAACCAAAGCCATATTTAGAATTCTTGACTTTCGTAGATTACTTTCATTCATAAATTTTGTTTAAATGAACAAATTACATTCTTAAACTGAACAGTGTAGAATTTGGACTGATTTAGTGAAAAATAATTTTAGTGATTAAATTAGTAAAAACACATTAAAAGTAAAAATATTACTTACCAGGGAAAAGAAAACGATGAATTTGCTTTTGCGACATTGGTGCAAATGAAAGCACAACTAGTAGGCATATTAACCGAAAAATAAAAAATAATATACATTAGCGGCTCCCTTCTCACGCTTTTGTTTACTAAAATCGAAATTACACTTTTTGCGCTTATTGCTCGGTCTAGTGATGCATTTAAAGTCTTTGGTTAATAACGAGTCAGAAAATTGAGTAGGTGTACAGTTGTAATAGTTCAGCTTTTGTTTAGTGTTGCGTCATTTATTAGCGGTAATTAAAGAAAAACGGCTTCCACAAAAAAGAACTTTAAGTAATACAGCTAACACGTTTGAATAGCTGATTTGATATCGAATCGATTGATGTATGGATTACACTTATATTCCATAAAAAAAGATAGATATGAAGGAGAAACAATTTTTCAGGATGAGAGCGTGACTTTATGACCTTTCCGTAATATGTTTAATATACACTCAAAGATAATATATATAAATGATGTCGTGGAGAAGTGAATTGAACATATTTGAATTATTTTGTCATTGAAAATTATCATACATATGCATACATTTATCGCTGTCAAGTTAACTAAAATAAAGTTTTAATATTTTCAAAAATAAAGACTATCAATGTAAAATTATATTGATCTAAAGTATGAATTTATTTGGATAAATAGCTTTCTAATTTTCCATTAATAATATACCCAGCAATGTACTAAATATTTTACAAATTTAGAATCTGCGATAAAAATGCAATACACAGGGTAACTTCTTACACAAGCCGACACTTAATTCAAATGAATGTTTGTTAAGAAATACAATACATAAAACATGCAAATACTATATATATTGATTCATTTATGGCTTTCATAATTATGTAACATTCGACAAATTATCATGTTTGTTCATTGTGAATTATAGTGTTACTACAATTATTTTGATTGTATTTCTAAATCTAAAAAGGAACAGTTACCATGATAATTGTTTAAGCGAACGTAATTAAATATGAGTTTTGCTTTATTTTTTATTAACACTTGACAATCAATTAAATATTGGGATTGGTTATAGGTACAGAGAAATATTACATAAACAAACATTGTGGTTTAAGTATAATGCCAAAAATTGAACTAGAACATATTTTAGTCGTTTTCAGATAAAATAATAGTTAAAAAATTATATTTATATAGGTTGAATATTAGCATTATGCATTTATATAAAAAGGAGCTGGTTTATAATTGCAAATTATTATAGTTTCAATTGGACAATTTGAAGATAACTTCTTTGTAGGGAAAGCCAATCAGAAACCTCGAAATTGCATTGCATCAACTGAGTCATATAATAATTCGCATAATGGTTCGACATCATCATTTCAGTTTTAAATTCTAAAGAATAACGGAGATAGCATATTACCGATTGGGGAGAAGCTGACCAATTTCAAATTTCTGATGTCTTCTATGACCGTCTTAGACTTTGCCATGACGTTGTTGCGGTACATCAATATCTGGTTCTTCCCTTGTCTTCTTCTTTTCGGGATTGTGGGGAACATCATCTGCCTTATCGTAATTTTCAAGCGCTCCCCTTTCCCCTCTGATCTCCATGCTTGGTTCGGAATGCTCTGCGCTGTGAACATTTTTGTTCTCATCTTTAGCGGAACCGACTTCTATCTTGTCACTTCCTGGAACGTCTTTTTCTCCAATACCAACCTGACCGCGTGCAAGATGCTCACAATTTTTAACTACATTGGCCCAAGTCTCTCTTGCTGGATACAGACAGGAATCTCACTTCTGCGCGCCTGTTCAACCATCAAATCTCTTCGAAATAGCTCTAACATTTACACAAAAGAATCCTGGAAATTCATCTGTGTCACTGTCCTCGCTAATTTTCTTCTCTACATTCCCATATGCCTTGCAACTGTAACATTTCGTTCAGTTACGGCCTCTGGGGGGGCTCAAGCAGTTAACAAGACTGTAGTTGATTTCTTACAATCGACTGTCAACAATCGACAATCTAACAATTCTGTCACCTTGTCGCTAGCAACGCCAATAATCCATCACTGTGTTTCTCTCGATGCCAGTCTTCATATGATTGATGTTGTGCTCAAAGACAGTGTTCCGCTGTTTGTAATGATTATTTGCTCATTGACAATCTACTTTGGTCTTCAACAAGCCGTTAATTACATTCATATTGGTCAGCATCAGCGTCGAATAACTCTTACTCTTGTGGCTATGAATGTTGCCTATATTTTACTACAATTCCCCTATAATTTGTTCGCTTTGATAATTACAAAAGTCAATATTTCTGATGATCTCTATCTCCTTGTAGCTACATTGCTCGTTTCACTTTCCTATGTTCACGTAGCGTGTAGCTGGCTTTTATTCTTCTTTGGTACTAGATTCCGTAAGTATTTCCGGGTAACAGTCTATCTTTTTCTCAAGGTGCCAAAGAAGCATCAGAATATTCGACTTAAGCTTTTACGTTAGCTTTTACATTAAAGAACAATTATATACATTAATAAAATTCAATTCATGTATTTATTCTTCTAGCGAGATATGTAGATATTTATCATGTGCTTGTATCATATGTAATTCATTTTCGAGCTTACAATTTCCATAAATGACTGAACTAACTTATTTGTTGATATCTTTTTAGTTCATTGTTCAACATCTGTAAATTTCTGTTAAGATCCAGATTGTTATATCATGTATATTTTATACACATTTTTTCATCTGTTTTAATATTGTTGAACTTTTTCCATAATTATATTGTATACCCACACATTGTCTCAACCGAATAGGTGGAAACTTCCATTCACATGGTGTCCAGAGGTTTATTATCTGTGTTACTTCAAATATGTAGTTATACACTTGTATTTTAATAAAACATGGTCTGAAACTCATCTGTCTTTATTTATAGCAAACATTCTGATTTATTGCATATATTATTTAATATTAATAATTTATACTGGTTATATGCAATAACTTTCTAATTATTTGAAAATTTTTGTTATCCATTTATTAATAAGATATATAAGATATGATTATATTAAATCGTGTTGTTAACATTATATAATGTGTTTAATATCTATGAAAATGCTACCTACTTACAACTAAGATTAATAGTGTACAGTTTTCAAACTCTTACTAATTGAATTTACTTTGTTTCTTTAAATTTCAATCGTTAGTATAAATGGTTGTATCTCAATAAATTTTACATAAATTGGTATCTTATATAAATTGGTATCTTATATAAATTGGTATCTTACATAAATTAGTATCTTATATAAATTAGTATCTTATATAAATTAGTATAAATACTTTTAGTAAAAATGATAAACAAATTCTATTGGCATTCACGTAATCGCAAGCTTACGTAAGTTGCTTAAAAATATAATTTATTACATTTAGGCCTATAATTATTGTTTAACTAAATCAGAAGTTTTATAGTTATTCATTTTTGATGTATTATTTTATATAATGTAATTTCGTGTAATTGCAGGTGTTGAAATAGTGTATTTTATACTATTCTGCTGCTACCCAAAAGTTGTTAGTTAATCAAACATACGCTGAACTGTTAATAGCTCAATTTTGATACATTATTTTAAAATATGGCACATATAAGTGCATTTTCTACTGGTTAACTAATTTTGAATACTGAATATAATATTTTAAGATCTATATTTTGTAACTTTTAAATACGTAATAACAAAGCGTTTATTATTGACAATTTGAATATTTATAGAAAAAACTTATAATATGGAAGATAAATATCTATTTAAAAATTAGTACGATATGTAAGTTCATAAGTTTTAATCATAATGTACTGTTGACTAGAGAATAGCTAGTATATTGAAATGCTGCTGGTGTATATGTTATTATTATTTGAAATTTTGTAAAAAAACACAGATTTATGTGAATGTGATTGTATATAAAAAATAATTACTCAAAAATATTAAACAATCTTTTGTTTCATCATATTTTAAAGATTTCTAAAATATGAAGAATGCGGTCTCCTTCGATACCAGTATGGTGTTTATTTTATTACAACATGTATACACTCAAAGTAAAGATTTATAAAGTAGACGAACGAGATCCCATAGGACATGCATATGTACATATTGACTTATATCAATTAGAAAAAATAATTATCAATTATCTCAAAGTATGTGCCAATAAATAGAATCAGAAGAAAGCAGTATTTGCATAAGTTATATAAAAAGTAAATTTGAGAATGTTTGGGATATAATCACTAAACTGTATAATTACAAAAAAAGATTTATACAATTATTTATAAGTTATTTGTTGTTTTAAAACCATTCTAAACATGCCTAGATATTGATATTAGTATATTCCAGTTGTATTTTTATTTTGTTGTGAAAATGAATATGTTTATGCATATTTATGTCAATATATAATTTATAAATTTACAAAGTATAACCTTAATTATGATTCATGAATTTACAAAACTAACGTTAATTTGAAATGAACTTAATGTTATCCCTAATTGACTCTTAAAAAATGAGATATTATTGAGATTCTATTAAAAGCATAATAATTAAAAAGAGAGATAAGAAGATAGCGCAATGCTGTATATTATCGAATACACTGTTTTTTTAATAATGTCATACATAGACAGAAGAATTTGATAGATTTCCCTAGCAAAAATGTTGATCAACCTTGCTCGAATTAAATATACGTGCGTGATATTTTTAATAATATTTTAATAATGACATTTTCAAGAAAGAAGGGGTTATTATAGTCCGGAACGGCAAGTAAGATTTAGAGACAGTAAGTGTTTTGAGAATCCTACCAGTTGAAGGGTTAATTTTGATGATGGTAAAATATTTATGAATTTTGGACAATGTTGCAAGTGTGGAAAAAAGGGTCATATAGCTATAAATTGCCAGGAACAAAATAAATATAAGGCGCAAACTAGAAAATTACCAGTGTAGAACGAAAGGTAGAGGAGGACTGTAAACTGGTAAGTATTCCTATTATATGCTCAGAAGAGGTAGCTAATAATAGGTTGATTAGTGGTCAAATAGAGAACGTAGCCGTGAAAATATTAGTAAATAGTAGTAGTGCAGTAAACTTAATTATAAGTAGTAAAATGAAAAAAACGTAGAAAAAATGGTTTGACGGATGAGTTATATAAATCAAATGCGGTATGGAAAACTCTAAATCAGAATAGTTTATCGGTGTATGGAAAAGTCAAGTTGACGCTTAGTCTAAATTATAATTTACCAGTTCAAGAGTTTCTCTGTTAAACACATGTCGCATGATGCAGTAGTGGGAATAACTTATCTCAAAGATAATAAAGTAGTTTTTCAATTATGGGAATATGAAAGTTGCATTTCTATCTTTAGTTGAATCGGTGAGTGAATCAAAAACGCGTTGTCAAATAGATCATATTAAATAAGCGAGAAAGTCAGGATTTGGTCAAATTTCTTGGGATATTGGGGAGAAGGATCTTGTAGAGGAAAATAAGGATACGTTTTTAGAAGATTATGATGACATTTGTTCTAAAATTCAAAAATATTTTGGTAAACTGATTTAATTATTCATAAAATTGATACGGGAAATGCCCGTTCGATTAAATAGCAAGCTAGGCGAATGCCGTTTGATACTCAAGGAACGTAAAGAAAATGATAAGTGAAATGATGGATCAGGGAGTTATAGAGGAATCGAGTTCTCCTTGGCTTCTGATGTAGTTAAAGTGAAAAAGAAGAACGGGGATGATCGATTTTGTGTAGATTATAAGCGATTAAATGCAGGGATTGTTATCCAATTTCTAAGACTCAGGATGTTTTTGATGCAGTATCTGGGAGAAGTTACATATTTGTCCTTCTTAGATATTACTTACTAATGCGCATTGGGCAATTCCTATAAACAAGGACGATAACCAAAAAAATTGGATTCGTAAAGCCTACAAATGTTTAACAATTTCGGTTAATGAAATTTGAAACTTCGTTTAATGAATACTATGCTCACAGGAATATGTGGAAACATTCGATGGCGTACATTGATGATATATTATTTGGAGTTCGTCTGCAAACGAACATTATGTGCGGGTGCAGGAAGTTTTAAAGACAATTAGAAAAGCTAAAAATGTATTTTTTATGCGGATTTTAAGACAGAGGACATTTTCTAAGTCATTTAATATCTGAGCAAGAGATTCGATGGGAGAATGATAACATTTTTATGATAAGAGAATGAAAGTATCTAAGACCAGAAAAGAGGTTTTTTCGTTTCTGGGTATCGATGCGTATTATAGAAGATTTTGTAGTGATTTTGCAAAGATAGCCAATACTTTATATACGTTATCAAGAAAAGAATAAACAATTTAAATGAACGAAAGAGTGTCAGCGATCTTTTGGTATTTTAAAAGTTCGATTGGTAAAGGCACCAATTTTGAATTGCCCGCAGAAAATGGGTGAATATATTATAGAATAGATGCCATTAACAAAGCTATCGGTTGTGTGTTATTACAAGAATAGGACGGAAAATAAAAGTAATAAGTTAAGGTGATATATGTTTCGTAAGGGCTGAAAAAAATTAGTGTGTAACTCATAAAAAATGTTTGCTACGGTATATTTTGTAGCTCATTAGAAATATAATTTATTGGGTTCTAAATTTATTTGTAGAACTGATCATTCTGTTTTGCAATATTTAAACAAAATTTTCTATCCTGAGGGACAGGTAGGGAGGTGTATAGTTCAGTTAGCAGAATTTAATTTCGATATCATATATACACCGGGACATAAAAAGGTAGATGCCCATGCTTTATCGAGAAAAGGTAAATGTAAAAAGCGTTGTTGTAGAGAGATCACTGCTATTAGTTTGCATTCAACTGAATCTATAGCGTTTTGATCCTCTGCAACGGTCCGAGAAAGTAAAAAAAGATAGTGATATTGCTAGCCTATATAAAAGGTAAAAAGGAATATTGACGATGGGTTAGTAAAATCTTTACCGCGTATGAGGCTAATAGAAAATCGGTAAAAGTTATTTATTATAAATGGGTTATTATTTTTTCTGAAAAATAAAAATGACGAAGAGAGACATTTGATATGTATCACTAAAGAAATGAGAGCAGATATATTGAGATTATGTCATGATGAAGCTGGACACGTCCTGGGAGGTGATAAGCTAAAGAGAAAGTAAAAGAAAGATTTTATTGTATAAATATGGGTAGCAAAACAGTTATATTGAAGGTGCTTCGAAATATGCTCTAGGAGAAAAAGACAGGGTCATCACAGAGTTGCACCTATGTCAGTTTAAAGAGTTGGTTTTCCTGAGGAAAGAATATGAATGTATATTTTAGGTCCATTACCTTTGAGTCAGACAGGTAACCAATATATTTTAGGTCCATTACCTTTGAGTCAGACAGGTAACCAATATATTTTAGGTCCATTACCTTTGAGTCAGACAGG
>JAYRBW010017341.1:0-12899 GCA_036023295.1 Invenusta paracnida | reverse complement strand
GCCGGATGGGAGGTCTCTGTTATCGCCCAGACAAAGGAGCGCTACATGGCAATGGACGCGGACTTTACTATAGAGCCAGGCGCTATTAATGACGGGGAGGATCAGCGCGTGCGGACAATGAAGATCGGCTTTCTAGACTCTTTACAATTTATGATGTCCTCTCTCGACTCCTTGATAAGGAATCTCTCTCCCAAGCAGCTGACTCACACCCGTCGACTCTTCAAAGATGAGGACTGTTTTAACAAGATCGCTCTTCGCAAGGGAGTGTTTCCCTAAAGTTACCTCACTGGTACCCGATCAATTGAAGGAATGATCATTATCACTGCGGGACGCTTTTTCGACAGCCTATCTCAGAAAAAGTGCAGCTCTGAGGATTACTCACAGGCCCAACTTGCATGAGATACTCTTGGGTGTTAGACTCTAAGATACTGTATGTTGGCCTATCTCAAGTTCGATGTATTCCAGCTGGTGGATCTATTTGAGACCTTTAAAGCTCTTACGCTTATGGAGGATGGACATAACTCCTGCTATTACCTCACTCTCTGCGGATTCAGCTGGGACTCAGCCTTCAAAATGACTAACGCAGAGGTAAAAACTGATGTGTGTGTGTGCCTTGTATGAACTATTAATTTTCTCTCTCCTTAACTCCCCTTCAGATCGTCTTGATCAAGGATGCAGATACGTACTGTTTTGTGTAGAGTGGCATTAGAGGGGGGATCACCTTCATCAACTGCATCACGTTTTAGCGTATACACCAATAATTTCAGACACCTTCAATGCTTGGAGACTTCAATACTCTCTATCATTATTATTAATGATTGTAATTATTAATTCAACTATTGTATTACTCTCTATCACTGCGAAGCTAATATGACTCTATGAATGTGTTAGCAATATTATACACAATAAATGTGTTGTGGTAAAAATAAAATAATAATAATTATTTACTTACTTGTAAAACTGTCTTTACTTGTAAAACTGGATTATATGTTATTTATTTCCAAATGTACTCTCTTCCTGTCATTTCTCTTGCTACAACCTTCAATCGCTTCAAAAAATAAATAGTAAAAATTTAATTGAAATTATAATTGAACAACAATTGTTAGTATAAACAATAGGGTAAAGGCGCTATATCTTGTAAACTTTTTCGACATACGTTTTTTAATTCTTTCTATATATTTCATTAAAGAAACAGTTCTTTTGATGAATAAAAATATTATTGTGTTGAGTTTTTCATGCTTTAGAAACCAATATTAATATTAATTTATTTCAACGTATAGGTACTAACTACATAATTCTTTCGTAAATATGCGCATTCTGATTGGCTAATAATATATGAAGCAGGATTTACGCTAAACGTTAATATAATTTGTATATTATGTGGATTATTTTCACTGCTTGGTTTTTTTATTGGTTCACGCATGCTAAATACCTATCAAAATGCAGTGTGAGCAAGCTGCTACTTATTGTTATTATATGTGGTGCAACTCATTTTATCCAACAGCGTAGAAATAAAAATGAAGAATACATAATAATTACATATTATGTTACCTAGTAGGTATCCTATACATAATATATTATATTGATTTTTTTATCAGTAGCAGGGGCGGGTCCAGGCGGGGGGGGCTCAGGGTCTTGAGCCCCCCCTTTTTTTGTGGCCACAATTGTTTTATACTGACCTATTTCAGTGTTAAGGTAATTACTGTCAGAAAATGTCTAACGATATTGGTTTATTGTCATATTATACCAAAATTACCATCACTTAGCTTACACGACAAGGCAAACATATGTATGTATGTATCTACTCCATCCGCGTAAAATGCTGCTCTTAAATCCGATGCAACATCATGGGCAATTTAACTAATGTACAAGAAAAAGAAATTTAATTTGTTGACATTTTATCCTTTGCTACCGAATTACTTTAATCTTCAATTTCAATATAATTGAGTTGTATCGAAAACTTTCTGTTTCTGTTCACATTTTTTTTTTGCTTTTTGCAAAGTATGGTTTATAAATATGCTTACCTAGTACGTGACAACTTCGGTTTTTATTTAAATTATTTTTAAAGAAATGGTTTTGTGTTTGGTATGTCAAATGCAACTAGTGTCTGGTTTAGAAATTATGATAAATGATAGCTAATTGGCGTTTGTTTAAATAATGAAATTTGATGTCACACAGAAATTGCGTATAATATGCCTACCATATAGATTTCAAAATTTTGAGTTTTGATGACCCGTCCATCGCGTCTGCCAGCTGAGCCCCCCCCTTTCTTGAAATCCTGGACCCGCCCCTGATCAGTAGGTATATAATAATAATAATATATTTAAATTAAATTAATAACTAAACAATTAGCCACTTTTTCTATATATGTACATAACATAATTTTGTAAAATTTCCCATTTTATATGTCCTATAACCAGGGATTGGGTAAATAAATTAATGTTTAAATAAGTTATAATATCGAACGGAGGCATATTACCTATGTGCGCGTTATGCTTTAATACGATATGCTTTTTAATAATTGATAATATGCTTTTTACAATTTAATATTTTATACGAAGTTATGTAACTGTGGGTATTACTTTTATATACATAATGAATGCGTGATTATATGATCTTATGTTCCTATAATAATACGTTTGTATACATTATTATACATATATATACAACATTTACATATTTTTATGTTCCTGCTATAGATATTGTTTTAAAATATATCTATTAAATAAACAGTTTTAAATACCATGTATACATGATTATTTAAAAAACTTCGTTAAGAATTATAAAGTCCATGCTATACAGATAATGTATATTACCTTATAATATAATTAATAATATAGTTTTTCCCGATCGAATACAGACACAAATTCAATTAAATGCGGTAATAAACTGCTTTCAAATATGGTTTTAAAATCAAATATTAGATTTAAGACAATCACGTATATATGTACCTATTGATTTTTTCGTTTTCTGCGACCAAAACAATTTCTGTAAAGGATTTTTCAGTTGATAGTTTTAGATATTTAAATGCAGTACGTTATATTATACAAATATGAAGTGAAGGTATCTTCTATCAGAATATTTAATATTAAATTTAATTAATTAAGCGTACCTATTGATACATTTAATAAATCATTTTCACAATAATTACAATAATGAGGTATTTATAAATTAATAAAATTATTAAATACATTTATATTAAATCAATTATGAATCATAAATATAACAATTATTTAAATTGTTTACTGTTTTTGATAATTAAATGAGAATTAATTAAATTCTATACTAAATAATTCTGTGTTAAATTTTTTTTTCGTGAGCTTCTTATAGTTAGTATGAGTACCTACGATCATAATATAAATTAAAATTTAGTTAGAAATTTGTCAAATATTTTTGTTTAAATTATATTAAAACCACTATAAGATTGATATATTTATAGTATACGTATGGTAATAACTATCATAAGAATTAAAAGGGAAGCGTATAATTATACGCTTCCTCCTTTTAATATGTTGTATACATTTCCATCATTTAATCGTATTACGTCATATTCAACTATTAAATAGCCTGTCTCTCTGTTTTTATTCATATTTTATCGCACTCGATAAGGAAAGTTTTTCTTCCGAAAATTCGTGTAAATATACTTATTTTACAGCAGCTTGTGCTTTATCTGTTATTGTATTTATATGAAAAACATTGCGAGTCAGTAAGTTATTTGCTAACAAACAAATTTATATGATATAACTTGTTAATAACGTTTATTAAATATTTTAAACTAAATTATATAACACAGAAAGCTCGAATATAAAATATGTAATATCTATTATATTTAATTAAGCTCTCAAAGTCCGTGCACCTATAATGTTATGCGAATTATTAAAATAAATATCATAGTAAGCACAAAACAAACTATAGTTTTCTAGGAGTGCTGCATATTTTCACGTATATTGCACTAAATGGTAAATATGGAACATATTACATAAACTTATAAAATCCTACGAATACATATATATTTACTGCATTCATTATATACATATTAGTATATCCTATTATTCATCTTTTATGAAAATGAAATATGTTATGAAAATATAATAATTCTAGTATATATAGTGTACATATAAAATAAAATTTTGCAATATATAAAGCAAAATTATGTGTTTGTATGCATAAAACTATTTGTAGAAATCTCCATAACATTAAAAGTTTGAATAAATGATGTATATACACAGTCAACTATATTTTATTAATATAAACGTTTTAAACTCTATTGAAACCCTAATTAATTTCTAAAAAGTGTGCAAAGCAGCTAAGAAGGTCACTTTAGACTATAGAAAAAGTTTCTCAATGAAGCCCAATATAATAATTGACCGATAAATGGTCGATACCAATGAAAAAAATAAGCATATATATATGCATTGATAATAGAACGGTAGTGAATTTTAATCGAGTAACAATTCTATTGTGTGTACAATTTTCATCAAGATGTTATGATTAATGTTTAAAATTTATTAATAACGCTTCTATAAAATAATTCTTCTCGTCTGTCGAAATGCCCGTAGTGACTGGGTTAATGAAACACTATGGATACAAAGACATATTTTTTCAATGAGTGAGGCCAGTTATACACGGTTTTAAACGCTTCACAGTGACTTTTGAATATAATACTTTTATATACCAATTTATAATACCAATATAATAGTTTTGACCCTTGGTAATGATTCTCGTAAAGCCCTGCTTTTCTGTAACCGTCATTGAAAATGTATACGTCATAGTTCACAGATCATTATCTGATATGTGTAAAAACCAACCGTTTTTTTATTATAATGGTTGCTTCTGACTTGAAAAGATAATTTATAAATCACCTTTGTGGCCCTCTTTGGTTTCTATAACAAGCGATTTTGAAATTAGCACACATTTTCCCTAACATGACAGTCGCTATAGTGTAAATTTTAATGTTATGTATTAGTGCAGACATTTACTATAGTTGATAATGACAATGACAGTTGAGATAGGCAGTGATTGTTTAGAATAATTTAGTTTTTGCGAGGCTTCAATAAATGTGTATGTATTATGAGCGTTGAATTGTTTATGTCGGTACTTATTAATATATACAATATGACTAATATTACAAAATATACCAAATGCAAGCAAGGGATGCCTGTTATAGTCAAATATGGGGCGAGCATTTTCCGCTATATATATAGTATATTCATCTATATATAGTTTCCAACACCATTTTTGAAAAATTTATGTTTCGCATTTTGTGTTGCGTTTCCTTTTTAATAAATGATATACTATTAAAATTTGGCATTGTCACATAGCCTGCAAAAATCTAAATCAAATCAATAATATATAATTAATTGTTTTCAATAGCTAATATCTTATATTTTTATAGTTCCGCTTACGTTCATATAAAAGAAAAGAAAAGAAACAAAAAACTCTTTTATCTAAAATTTGTTTTGCTTTTAATGGGATGATTTTCTTTTATTAAACTTTATAACACTGACATTTTGTATCTCTGTATATCCTATAAAAATTTAAATATATGACAAACCGATTTTGTTGAAATTATATGTTCCGTATTTTTTCTTAAAGGTTACACTTGACTAAAATATTTAGTAGTTACATTTGGCAATTGTTTTTAGCCAACTGAAACAAAATTTGTCATATGAGATCTATATACAAATCATGTATATTTAATTCATTTAAACTTAATAAACAAAACGTAAACTGAGCAACAGATAAAAAATTTTTAATGACAATAAACGTATTTTGTTAAAAATGAATTTTGTTTTTGCTTAATTATTACACTTTAGTGCACTATTTATCAGTAACATTTAGCATCTATACATAGCCCTATAGTCAATAATACTCAATAATAGTCATTAATAGTCAATAATAGTCAATAATACTCAATAATAGTCATTAATAGTCAATAATAGTCAATAATAGTCAATAATAGTCATTAATAGTCAATAATAGTCAATAATAGTCAATAATAGTCATTAAAATTCAATAATAGTCAAAAATACTAAATAACAGTCAATAATAGTCAATAATACTGAATAAAAGTCAATAATAGTCAATAATACACAATAAATTAATAATAGCCAATAATAGTTATTAATACTCAAAATAATAATCATTAATAGTCAACAATAGACAATAATACTGAATAGTAGTCAATAATAGTCAATAATACTGAATAACAGTCAATAATAGTCAATAATACTCATAATAATAGTCAGTAATAGTCTAATATCAAATAACGACAAATTTACAATATTATTAAATAGTATTATTGAGCTAAAAATGATTAATAAATCAAGCATGTACATATTATGTTCTCAGCATAAATAATTACACTGATTGTTGTTGCCAAATATTAAACATTACTTTTAATAAATTAATTTGTGAAACGCACTTCGAATTTCACACCATCATTCAGGCTCTTTAGAAAAGCTTCCTTATATATTTCGTGTGATATATCTCTGTTCGCTGGAACAAGTACAACCGCAATGGTGGTGCTGGAACCACGACGTCTAGGTATATTGAGCTGTATCTGCAGATTTATCATATCAAGACCTGTTGTTGAATCACGATACGAACCCTGAAAATCAATTCTGATAGCATTATTTTCTATAATTTTTCCAGCCCTATTGCGGGTAAGGCCACGCCAATCATCGATTAATTCTCGTGCCGATCTTTTTTGATTTCTGTTCGCAGTAGCCATTCCGTTTGATCCCTTTGGAATAAATTCATAATTTGGTGGGACCATGAGACTCGTTGTGCTTATAATGCACAGCAACATCCCCAGTAAGATAATCACCATCATCCTCGCCATGATATTTGATTGATATCTGAAAGCAATTATAAATATTATAATGTACTTGGATGTAATCGGTTAAAGTATCATTTTATTTGTAAATTGTTTTATCAGTTAATGAATAATTGTAATATCATATGGCCTAATAATAATGTAACTATATGTATAATATTATGTATAATGCAACACTCGACCATTACAAAAAAATAATATTAGTTTGTCATTTTTCTTCGGAATAACAATAAAAAGGTACAAAGATGGTTTTAGTATTCTTCAATGGGTGGTCGTTTTACCCAAAGAGCCCAATTTCTAGAAATAGATGTAAGTTTTGGTAGACAAAATCCAGTGAAAATTATCTAAAGTTTCAGAATAAAATGGAATTCCCCCCAATACTACAGTGCATCGCTCGTAGGGGCCTCGAAATTTACATGCAGAATATATATATATTTTTTTTAATTTAGAAAAACACGTTACATAGAAATATAGCATTAACATTATATTAAGTTAAATGTATAAGCATATTTTGTAGTTCTTTGGCTATTCCCATGTTATATAATAAAAGTCAGGTGTATTAAAATACTTTTTATTAGGCATAAAGTGTCAGCCAAATAACTTTATTCCTAATAAAAAGTATTTTAATACACCTGACTTTTATTAAATGTATAAATTGTTATAAGCATGCGTAATTCAGAATTAAACGTAAACACCACCCATTAAAAAAATCTATAATAACAAAATTGGTTTTAGTACACTTCTTAAAATGGATATGATGTCCAAGTTTTAGAATACTCTATCAAGAAACTAAAAAGAGAACAAAACATGGCCTGCGTCCTCAATTTAGAATGCAATTTTTAAAACACAAAAGAAACATGTCCAAATAGTTTGATATTAATATAATACATTATAGATTTTCTTTTAATTGAATATAAGATATATATATTGAGCAAACTAATTCATTAAAATTTACTATGATACAGTTTTTGCAGTAATTGCATTGGTCCTAAAAGATTAAATGCAAGTAGGAAAATGGAATACCTTTTTTAAATTATGGTGGGTACTATCTATAATATAGCTTTGCTATCTGCTTTTGTTTGTGAGTACAGATTAAAGAATAAAAGCTATAACGAATCAAATTAAATAAAACGAGAAAAAATATTAGTTTCGTAGAATATAGATCAAAACATTATTCTCGACAAAAGTGATGTAAAATTAAAGCTGAAATTTTGGATCGATAAGGAAAGGATTATAAGGATGTGAAAGTATAAATATAATATAACAAGTCAGAGGCTAAATAGTTTATTATAAGAAAATTTACGCTGATGAGTTCATTAAATTAATTATATAACATGTAAATAAATAGTTCTAATTAATACTTCTTAACTAAAATCATATTTAACAAGATAGATATATATATACATATTATATCGTTTTACCTTGACGTGCGGCTATTTTAGATCGCGATATGTGTAAAGTATTCGATGATCTGTTTCTCTGAAGTAGAATAATACTTGTCCTTTTATAGTGTGGAAAAGACAGCTGTTGACCCCTAGCGTGGCATCAATATAGTGCAAGTGACACAATATCGGCACTGGATTGGATATTAATGTCTGCATCATGTTCCAGTGGAAGTCAAGGGTCACATCGATAAAAGAGTCATATTGTAAGTGGAATTTAATTTTTTTTCCACTTATATGTCATTCTTCCAATCCAGTTATTTTTGTCCAATTAAACTGGAGAATGATTAATTTAATCTCGGAAAATGATGTGTAGCTATAAATACGGAAAAATAAAGTTAATGAAAATTTAGATGCGACTAGATAAATTACAAAATAAATTGGTTTATTATAAAAACAAACACCTTTTAAAAGTATGTTATCACTTCCTTTATTACGCAATTATTTTTGTGGAATTCATTTTTACGAAATCTGAATAAATTCGTTTAAAATTAATTTATTTCAATTGAAATCTTTATATTATTTTGTTTATGCAGATTAAAAAGCTGTATTTTCCTTACAATTTATCTATAGAAAGTTCTACTTTTCCGTACAAATTTTTCTTTTCCCTTCTCTATTGTACTATTCTGTAAATTTTTTAAATAAGAAAATAATAATTAACTTGATTTAAAGTATTGTTTCCTGGAACACAGTTTAATAAAATGAAAGTAATAAATTGTAGATAGTAGAAGTATATTTTAATATAACTGGAGCGCTTTCGTCATAATAGACTTTTTCAACAGTAAAAATGATAAAACAGGGTATAAACAGAAATAAACAAATAAACAATCTTTTACAAATTACTGTGCAAGTAAAACATCAATTCTAAAGTTATAAAAAAGAATTAAAAATTCGTATAACAAATAACTGATATACAAATTAATAAGAACTAAAGAAATGATAACAGACAAATTATTGATGAATATTAAAAGAACTTTATAGAATTGTTGTAAATATTCAAATAATCATTTACCTTGATATATGAGTATATTAGCGTGATAATATAGTTTTTTCTATAGAAAAAACTACGTTCCTTCATTGGAAAAGCACATTTCTATACGACGATATATTAAAACTCGATTGCTTTGCTCTCGTTTTTATAGATATCCTCGTATAGAAAAGTATTACTTTTCCAATTTCGGAAAAATAGTCATAATTTTGAACTAGACTAATGATCGATGGTTGGTGTGGCACAAATTTAATAATGTAAAATCATAGACATATGTATTGCATTATAAACATAGATTGGTCATCTGTAAAAATGGCACAACATTAAAGAATACATTTGTTGTCAGAAGTATAGAACCTTTGTAGATGTTTATTTATCACAATAAAATAACGTAAAATAGTGTATTAATATATTTTTAAATAAATTGTTTCCATAATAATTGTAAATGTGTTAGAATATAAATTTTCTTTAATTCACTTATTTTTTATTTCAGGGGTGTAATATTCCTAGATATCATTTTGGCTTAGGTATAGGAGAGTAAGATTAGACTATTTTGAGACATCATGACCGGGGGGGAGGAGAGAGGTAGGGAGAGATCTACGTCACTAATATAATAATGGTGAAAAAAAATCGTTTTTGGAACCTCTTAATCTCCGGTTATATAATAGTTATGAGCATAGAATTTACGCACGGATTAATTTTCGGTGACGCTACACGATACAAGTTAAATCATTTCAAAATATAAATTCGTTTTTAAATTGTAACTGTTTTAAAAATGTCCGTTATTGTGGTATATATTGTAAGTGAAGATTGCTGGCATGCTGCCGTAGGTTTAGATTTACACTTTATATAATTTAATTAGGACTGTGTACATTTATAATTATTTTATGAAATTAGTTTTATAAATTGCAATTATAAAAACAAAACACTTAATTCAATTTTAGATCTCAAATTAGTAGAATGCGGTGACAAGGATATAATATTAGTCAAACATTTATAATTACATGTTTTAATATATCCTTATCCAAAGTACACCTATCGACTTCAAAGTTGACATTTTGACGACCTAAAAAGGATGTACTTGAATAATTGAAGTCTACCTGCGACTTTCACCGACATACATATATATATTTTACTTGGGTTCAAATATCAAAATCCAACTCTATAAAAGACTACGTCCGAGTTGAGTTACTATAAGATTTTCACTCCGCACATCTAATACACACCGAAACGTTTCCAAACAAAAGGACATTTTCGAAGACAACTATATAACAACTTATCGTTATTCTACATTTATATATACATGTATACACGTACAATTTAATTTATCTACAAATAACAATGATAAACATGTACATAATAGATATTTCTGTCGATATGTTTAAAATTTAGGTAATTTTATTATTATTCAAACGTGCGATGCCTTTCTACGCACGTCCGACCCATCGTAGACTAAATATACAACTATATCGTGCAAGTTACACTCAAAGAGATAGTCGATACACATTATACAGTGCACTATAAGTTATTTGTTAATACATATTCTATATAACGTCAGTTATACATTATTGTAACATTTGTAACATTTAGACGACGATATGAACCAAGGAATTTAGGATTATAAATAAGGCTCACTCTTTTGATTAAAGCGAAAAATCCACCACTTTGAAGCCGCACCAAACAACCAATTTACATTGTAAAACAGTAAAAAAAGGTCAATTTTCAAACTGGCCAATATACATGATATAAAGTAATACTGATACGAAAAGTAAAACTATAAAAATGTGCGTCAAAATATTAGCTCCAATAATTGGAGTATAGTTTAAAGAAAAATAAAGAAAAATTTCGATAGTGGTAAATAACTAGTTCTCATACATTATTTCGTATGCATATTTCGTATCTCTACGGCTTAAAAATAGAAAAAAATAGTTTTTTGCACTTATCAAAAAACGTTATTAATATTAAAGCTTAATTTAATTAATTACATACGTTTTCAACGTGGTGTATTTGTTTAATACAATTTCCAAATAAGCGTAATTTTTATAATTGAGTGAACCTTTTTTACAATCCAATATTCTTTGTTTCGAATTATCAGACGAACATTTAGACGATGTCCCGCACTATAAGCGCAACCGAAGCCGCCAGCCACCGTCAACTTTCGTCTCCTACTCCTCCTGGTGGGAGTGGGGGCTCTCACCTCCGCCGACATGGTGATCATGAACGAGGATGACCTGGTTGGGACGTGCACGCGCACCTGCAACAACCTCCACCCAGTGCACGACAAGAATGGGTGCTCCGATATCACCGGCTGCCGGAAGAGCAGCACCGCGTGGAACCGGGGCTTCGTCCGCTGCGACTTCTGCCTCTGTCAATGTACCAGATCCCGGCCCCAAAGACAGGTGCGTCCCAATTGTCTCTCTTTCCTTTACCTTCATTCATTTCAATCTCTTTTGCGAGAGCGTCGATCCACTATATTTTTCTATTTACCTCTTCATTATATCTTTCTCTTTCTTCCAATTTTTTGTTTACTCTCTCTTTTCTGCTCTTTTTCTATTTCCTCCATTACTTTATCTCCCCGGTCCTGCTCGACCACCTCGAGCCCGTGTGACGCAACAGAGACGCACCTACGAGGAGCCCGACATATTCGGCACGTGCACGGGTACCTGCGATTGAGGCGGTATCCAACGGCCCAACTACGCCGGGTGCACAGAGGTGCGCGACTGCCGCCGTGAGAGGAAGGGCTGGAATCGGGGCTTCGTGCGCTGCGACTACTGCTCTTGCAACTGCGTGAAGTGAACCTACACCCGCAAGTACCGGCTCACCAATCTCCGGTGAGTGATCATCATCATATATAGATAGGTGATATAGCTGGTTAGGATACCTATGAGTTATCTCGTAGATTCAGGGCCGTATACAGGCTTTTTTTCAGGGGAGGGCAAGGTTTATAAAAGGGCGCCAAAATGTCTTTAATATGAAAACGGGCATAAAAACATGGCCAGATACAGGATCTTAGAAAGGGGGGCACGTGGAAGGCGTAGCCAAGGCATTAATTATGCAGATCAGTCAAAGCTTTTCCCTCCCTCCTCCCCAGGTCATGACGTCGAAATAGCCTCTACTACTAAAACAGTAGAAGTTTCTAATAATTTTATCAATAGGGAGTTATAACAAACAAAAAAAGTGCTTTTGTTCTGATATTGAAATAGGCGGCATATAATCATTTGGCGTGGGTACGGCCCTGAGATTGGCTGTGAGTTGTGCATAGCATTTCAAATATAATATGGCTATGAGTTATCGCGTATATTAAATTGATGATTGAGTTATCGCGCACATTCTGTATATATTCTGTCTATGGTTTCATGTAGATATTATACTATTATATTAGTTTAACAAGTAGCCACTTCATAAAAATATTTACTCACATTAACGGGCAACTACGGGCACACCTCCCAAGCCTCCTCTCGCCAGCTCTCGTACATCAAATCGATCAGCACCTCCGTCTCCACAACAACCAGCCTCGAGGTGGGCCTTTCTGTGATCGTGGAGGCGGGTGTCTGGGTGGGCGTGGCCAGTATCTCTACCAGCATCACCGCCTCCATCAGCACCGGGTTCGCGTACACCTCCGGTCGGACAG
>JAYRBW010017340.1:0-34281 GCA_036023295.1 Invenusta paracnida | reverse complement strand
AAGAGAAGAGAAGAGAAGAGAAGAGAAGAGAAGAGAAGAGAAGAGAAGAGAAGAGAAGAGAAGAGAAGAGAAGATAAAACATATCAATTACAATAAGAGTCAAGTCAAGAAGAGAGAGTGGATAATATGAACAATTAAATTAAGAAAAATTGAAGATTGGAAAGAAAGAAAAGAAGAAAGGAAATAAAACATAAGGTATACAAAGAAAGGGGATCATCAAGTATACAGATAAAGAAAACTACAATTAAAAAAGCAGTAAAATAAAGATAAAAGAATAATAATATGAAAATATTATAAATAAATAATCACAATTGGAGTAATTTTTTCGCAGAAGTATAGTATAATAACTATTTGTAGATTTTGGCAAAAAAAACATTTATGTCTAAACTAATATATGGCATCTTTAGTAGTATAATAGTTTTATATGGCATAATATATAGTGTCTAATCATACTATATACATATATTGTAAACTGATCAAATTTAAAATATCTAGCATAGCTATAATTTAATTTAATCCAGTTTGAACCTATTTTTATTGTCGTGATAATTGAATTATATTCGTATTCATATTATTAATAATAAAATAAGGGTTTATGTTTACTAGTTATTGGCTAAAGTTTTCATGAGATACATGCAAAAAAAGCTTTCTAACTTCTAAAGTGTTAGAACATAAAAACTATTCAAGCATATACATATATGTAGTAACATCGGATTAAAAAAGTCACTGTATATTATGCAGACATAATATTGAAATGAATAAACATATTTAATAAGTGAAAGTATGTTTCTAAAAAAATAGACGATATTTTTATTCGCATTTCGTAAAAATATACTGTGTTTTATTATTATCTTATTAAAATATACATGGGCATACCACTCATTTTATTACAAAAAGACCTTCTAAAACCGTCATTGTTTTTCCATTTGTCTTTGAATAGGAATACACAATAAAACAGACAATGCACAACGAAGAAACAAAGCAATTCCTATTTCATTATAATATATATATATATCGTTATCCCATTTTTGGGGTACATATTTACTCAGCATATCACTAAGCAACGAGAATTGTACGAAGTAAAGTCAGAATACAGAATTTCTGCTACCGTTGTTAAATAAACAGTAAGGTAGATAGTTTGGTATCTATATAATATATCTATCCTTCTATATACGTATCATATTGGGTACAGCTGACGTATGTAATAAAAACTGGCGAATGTGAATTTATTGAATTTTGTATACTGATTGTGTTTTGAATTGTTGCTTATATGGGTCGAGATTATAGTATAATTGAATCCAATTTATCTGAATAACATAATATATTATACTTTTAAATTATAATGGAACCTATAGAAGCATGCGGCTGTATAATATACTTATGAATAAATTTGTAGAGAAATAAATAGAAGCACACTAGCAATATATTAATGTCGTAAATAGTGGTAAAAGATGGGGTTGTTGAGTCAAGTATGAATCCATGTAAGTATTGAATTGTGGTCAGATTGGGTAAGGTTAGGCTGCTAGATCTAGAAAGGTTCGATCACCTATAGTATTTAATAGTATTCTATTCTCAATACAAAACAAAACCTTATATGTGATACTTAATATAGAAAGTTTAATGAAAATGGAAGGAAACTGAAAAATGCGTCCACCATGCTACTGACAGAGATCGATAAAACTGATTACATATATAACCATCCAGTAAGTAAATAGATTGATCAGTGTGGTGGATGTTATATTGCAGAAAACTAGAAAGTAAGAACGATAATGTTTTGTGTCGCTGTGGTTTCGAAACGTTGGCTTACTCTTTAATTTATGCTGCAAGTGCCTTCCTAAACGATATATTAAAAAGTATAAGAGGTGAATATTTGGTTAACATCTAGCTTGGGTATAGGGGAATACAATATGATAGTTTATCATAACACAGGGAAGTGAAAATCTAATTTCCTATTTGAAAAGCCCCCCCCCCCCCAATGAAGATTCTATAAGCGATGTATGATAATATGTGATGCATAAGGTTGCTCTATTATTATATATATGAGTATATATTTTTCAATTCAAAACCATCGACTAAAAAGTTGCAATCACAGCAAATTCTATTAATATTTATATGTTGCTGTTTAATAAAAATGTCAAGCATTGTTTCCTTTTGGGTGAAGTTATTATAGTTTTTGTTTGTGCCACAAAATACTATGTTACCTAATGTAAATAAACTTTGGTTGCTAAGTATTAAAATACGGAATAAAGTTATGAATATAAAAATAGTTTAATGAAATTAGAATCATTGTCCGTTGTTTATTCCATAAACAATAACGCTTTTTCTACTATTGTAACTCTTTAACAATATATTTTAATGCTTATTAACAAAAGTATCTAATACCTTAAATAATAATAATAATTTATTTGATTTGTTTTATTCATTTTTATTATTATTATATTTACCAATACAATGTCACTTAGAAGTACACAATATACGTGAAGTTTACAACAATGTACAACAACAAATTAAATAAGGGGCATCGAATTTCATTGATTATTAAACTAGTTGCCTAATTAGAAAGATGTTTAAGGAAAGTAGAAAGAGCGCAATAATTTAGAATATCATATTTCTTTAGCTCGACCCGTAAAGTAAACTTTTCAAAAAAACGTAAAAAGTTGATCAAAAAAGCCTAATCGACTTATAGATAAGAGAATTCTATACATTAATTTTTAAAATTTTCATCCATCTGGAGTAATGCTCAAATTATTATATCATAAAGTTATTATTTTATACTTGAAAATACTACCACATAGGCTAAGGCCAATAGCCAAACTCATTGCAACCAACCAATTAATAAATTTCGTAAAATCTCGCAAAATAACAGTTTTAAAAAATGTATTTTAACCGACATATTATGTAACTAACGATTTTTAGAAATGTTAGAAAAACATAATAATCATAATTTTATCCTATGAGATATATGTATACTATTGAGATATTTACTAATATACTCCACTCAACTGCAGTGGATATAGGATTCTTAAAGGCTTTAAAATCAAGAACAGGCCAAGGTGCCAATACCTTTGTGCTCGCAGTAATAGGCCATTTTCCGACTACAGTCTTCCGTCTTGATCTTAAAGTTGGCGGTCCAGGAGTCCACATTGACTACCTGGTGTTCATAGATGATGCAATTTTGGTTGCCAGGGACACTGTTCCACACGGGACTGCTGGCATCTGGGACTGGAGTACCATCGCTCCACATATAGGGAGCTGTGGAGAGAAAGGATGAAAATATGGTATGACGATGTCAATACATACACTGGACATGACATTATGCCGCAAAAATATCGACTTAATCTATCAAGTTCCAAAAACTTTTCATTTTATATCATTTGCAGCCCTGTCGTAGATTGGCAGAAAACAAAAATGTATTAAGAGCACATTTGATAGTCCACTACTTTTGATTTGAACTATATTGCTACTGGATTGACCAAAATATTTAATATCTAATCCCTCGGTGTTTTTAACTTAAAAAATTGCATGCAATTGAGTTTATTACTAAATGTTTGTGTATCTCTTAAGGCATCAACCCTATAAGATTTAATATTATTAAACGTTTCGACTCGTGCGCCACGCCACACGCGTTCGGTGCTGTACTTTTAGTCGTTATAATTTTCTTAACACATAATGCGATATTTACTTAGACCAATCACCGATGATGCAGTGAGATTAGATGCTTACGTGAATTGCTTAACTATAGAAGAGTGAACTTTAAGAAATTATTTATATGCATGGTTACGTCAACCCTAAGAATTAGATATTATGTTCACTCGATATAAATAAAATTGTCATTGTGTAAATTGATGGAAAACACATTTTAAACTGAAGACAAAAAGTATTGCTATTAACAAGTTTAACCCTTTTGTCGTATTTCTTTCTTCTAATGAGATCAAACACGTATATAAGTAGTATACATTCTGCGTTTCTCGAAATCGAAACCGGAATCGAAACTGATTTATAGAAATTAAAAGTATATAAGGAGGTATTGTTGAGATGAAATTCATTCTTCCCTACTTTTTTATCACGACTGACCTCCTGCTAACTATGAAGTGCTTTACTAAATTGGACAATACGTTGGCGGTTCTACCAATTCTTCATATTGGTGCACTTAGGGTTCACAAAACTGAGAATAGAGCAACAAATATAGTTTCTGTGTTGAATGAATCTGGTGGCGATGTCTATCTAACAACAGAGGTGTTTCAATCAAAGTGTGCCTATCTTGATGAAAAGCGGACCTTTATTTATAATCCCAATACAACAACCATTGCCAAGTTTTCCGAGCTGGAGAAATCGCTAAGCGAGAAGCTTCATCTATGGGTGCAGTCTGATGCAGCTAAGGGGGTGCCAAAACCAATTCATGCATCTCTATGTGATGTTGAATTGTGTTTGAGGCCCAACGTTAAAGGTAAAAATTCTCTGGCTGAAGCCTTAGTTGGACGTACGTTTCTTCGACGCTAAGGGGGAACTAATGGTGGAGAAACGGCTTGGATCGGGTGGTTATCAATTGTTGATTCGCGTGTCAATGATCTACAACAATGGTCAACATGGCGATAGCGGTCATACTGCGAGTCTTAATGTGGGGTTCAATGTGGTTCAATGTCGCTACGAAGAGAAAGATCTTGACATTGATATCTGGACAAAATGTGAACTCGATTTTGGTCTACCAATTTCCGATGTTGTGGCTATTACCACATAGTCAACCTCCTCCAAAGCTGTTCCGAAAAAGTTTTTAGCTGGCAGGGTGACAATGACCGTGTTTTGGAGACTCCAGCATCACCACTGATCAACGCTACACTTATCACACCAATTACTCGATTCTTGGAGTTGCCTGCATCACCTAACCACTTGGAAACGTCTACACCAGTTCAAACTATTCAGAAGACAATCACCGACGCACCCAAGAAGAATAAGAAAAGGGTTAAAAAGTTGCCATTAAAACGACAAGACGCGATGAGAACACCGAATTGTGACGAGGACACAACCTTTACTACTCAAAAATGGATATGCTGATGATGAGGATGACATAAATGGAAATTTGAAAAACGAAGGCCAACATTTTATATTTTAATATGTATTGTTTAAAAAACGATTTCATTATATTTTGTAAAATTCCTTTTTTTTATAATAAATTTATATATTTATATATATATTTATTATTATTATTTAGTTTAGACTTAGGAAAGGGAAAAAAGACGTATCCAATAGATCCTTAGGTTGTAGTAGTCATTGTAGACAGTGGCTATACAACAATAACTGACCCGTTATTAATCTCACATTGAAAGACGCCAAAATCAATCGTGAGTGAAGCTAGAATTTGAACCCGAGTTGACTTAGAAGTCGGGTTGGCTTAGAAATGTGAAATACAAGCCATTATGTTAAAGCGTTTAATATATATTTTAGAGTTTAACTTCTTACCCGAGGTAGATGTTCTTTTTCCACTCGTCCACTGCATCTCATAGTTGGACTGAGTGGCGAGAATATGCGACAGAGACTTGGCATCATTGACAGAAGTGATCTGACCGAGAGACACCTTTCCTGACATCCCGGGCATTGCACCCACTGAATGGTTCATGCAGTAGGCGAGTGCCGTGTTGTAATCGGAGGGAATAGTTTGGACTAAGTAGCAGTTACCGGAGATGTTGGAGTAGGTCCACCCAGTAAAACATGGGAAATCGGAAACCGCCGAAGTGCTACTAAAGACTAGGAGAGAATGGGGATAGATCTTTCTTACATGTCGTTTATAAAAAGGCAAAAATTACTGTTAGAAGTCATAAAGATTCTAAAAACCAAGTCGAGCAAACGTTTCCATTTATCAGTTTAGTTTTTTAAAATTTAATAAAGCTTGTGATTGCTTTTTATGTGATTTAATAGAAATAATTGTATTTATCAAAATAATTTTTATTGATTCAATACTAAGCGTAATCAGAACCGTAGACAGTAATTTATTAGGAGGGGATCGCTTAATTAAAAGGGCATGATTCTCCTCCCACCTGTACGCTGAGGCTCTCGATTTTCATAAATTGCATGTACAAAGATGCATTTAGCAAGTACAAAAAGGGCACAGCAAAGACAAAGGGGGATCGGCCGATACATGGTTACATATGGCTATCGATAAACAGCATCAATGTAAACTAGAATATTTTAAAAACAATACTAAATACTCAAATTAAACTTTAAATTAGTAAAAGTAAGCTTAATTAAATGACTAGTTCAAAAGAGGTAAATTATATTAGCACTTCGATATATATTAATCATTATTATAGTATATAATTTATTAATATACTTTAATTGATCAGTATTTCATTATATTTCAGATTCAACAGCTACAAAATTAACATCACTGAGCTGTACTAAATTAGTTAGAAAGCCTTTATTTATCTAATTTAACAGTATATGGATCAGACTTCTATTGATAATCTATATTAATTGAATCTGTGGTATGGAAAGAAAATATAAATACACTTTAAATAATCCATATCTACGTATTGACATACCTACATACCAAAATAATAAATGTTTCAATTATTAATCTAGTAAACCAATGAACATTCAATAAACGGTAGTGATCGTGGCGGAAGTTAATCAATAATTTTAATGGGTACTATTGCTGCTTTTAATAGATTTTAACCGATAATAGATTACAAACATGTAATTTGGTTGATTTGTTATAAAAAAGTTATTAAATCAATCTAAGTAAAATTCGAAGTGAAAATTGTTTAGGATTGTCAACCTATAATAATACTTAAATATGCACTTAATTAAATAAGCATATATGTGTCTTAATGATCTATGAATACGCTATGGATAGACCTAAATACCTACAGTTATACAATGAAATAATCAATAAAATTCACTTAAATTAATTTTACGTGCTTCTCGATAAAAATATGTATATTTAAGAGCAATTTTAAATTAGATCATTGTTGAAAGAATAGAATCTTAAGCTGTTTAAGTTAATTATTATAAATAAGTAGAATACATAAAACAGTCATGTCTATATAGGTAGATCAATTCGAAATTTATTTATTATATAATTATACAAATCGAGTTTTCAATAAAATATTCCATACTATAAAAGCTAAAAAAGTTTGCTATTTCTTCTTTTATTGTAAAATAGTCAAATTAGTTTGAATGAACTTGTTATTTCGTCTCTGCTCGATTTTATATACATGTATATGTGCAGTATATTGGAGCTAAGGAATATATTATGTACATATATTTGAACCTGTATTTAAATAGAAAAATTACCATAAAGCAGAAAATATAATGTATACCATAAAGTAATTACATCATATTTGTTCTTACTATGCATTAGAAACTTTAATCAGTCGACAAAAGTAACTAAATACAAGATTTAATAATATTTATTGAAAATATATAAATGTCTTTTTTTATAAATTCCAGATTGTTATATGAAAATATGAAAATTTTAAAAACATGTAATTATGAGATCGCAGAAAAATTTATGTATCATTTCTAAGCTTAACTTTATATTTATCTTCTATACTACTATTTGAGAAATTATTAAAACCGTAAAAACATGTAAAAATTATATAAACGTTGAAATTAAAAATGTGGTCACGTTACATTTAAAAAAAAAGTGAAATGTAGTCTTCTTATAAATACATTGAATTTTAAATTTAGAACTCACTAGTTATAAATATTATTACATAATAGTGACATTTTACCCAAATATCTTTCAATGTTTGTATATGTTTCGTAACCATTTAAAACAAACTGAAATATACATTAAATTATTTCATTTTAATTTTTTGCGGTTAGCTTTACTTATATTTTGGATAAATAATTTACATTTTTAAAACAGTATAATATTAGTTGCTTTTTAAACATAATAAACTAAATAGTATTGTAAAACATTAAGGAACAGAAATGAAATATTTTATTTTTTAATTTACTGTTTGAAATACAAACATAACTATCTGGCTGCACAGTAAATTAATGTGAAGCCAAAATGACGAAAATGTTTGTAACCTAATAATGTTAATTAAAAACTTATAGAAGCTAGGTAAAGGTATTTTATAAAGGTTTAAAAATATTTTAACCAATGAAGGGTTAGGTACCTTCAAAAGATCGTTAAAACAATAAAATTGTCAAGAACTATAAATTTTTAATAAGATATTAAATAAACTTACTTTCTGAACGTTTTAAACAATTTTAGTGATCAAAATTAAATATGATTTATTTCAAAAGTTTAAAAAGTGGAAAAATGTATTGTACACATATATCAAATATTTTCAGATTCTTAATAAAAAAATCATATCTTATCCAAACTTACAGACTAGATGTATTCCCAAAATAAGCAGCAAGGGATAAAATTGAGAAGAAACAGCCATTTGCAAGTTTCTTTTATGAGATCCTTGGTTAGTTTCGTAGTGAAATATTATGTAATAATCAAAGAGAAACGCAAAATTCCTTAATTCGTCAAGAACAGGAAGTTACATGTAAAGTGGTTAACCTAAGTTAACTCAATTATTAATCCACGATTTCCAAAATTAAGAGACAGACAAAATGGTTAGAGTTTTTCTTTTCGTTGATTTTATATCTTTTTGAAGTGAATGGGAGCACAAACACTTGAGGCAGACAAGTCTAAAATCAACAACCAGCACCAGTGTAGTAAATATGCTGCATACCTGTAGACAGAAATGGTCTTACCTTAGAAAACCAACCGGTGGCTAGCTATTATCCCTTTCGTTCATCTCATACAGGAGAAATTAGTGGAAGCTAGGTTTCACAAGCGTTCATTGGATGCTTTTTCACTAGATTGGATTATTTATTACTGTCATAGTCATATAGAATGGAGTCTATTCTTCCATTTTGATTATACTCTCCTCTCCTAACTGGTTTGATAAGATAATTACAAATTTTAGGTTTTATGTTTCCCTCCACCCGCTTTGCCTAACCTACATAAACCAGTAGGAAACAGTTCAATACTACAAACGCACCCCTCAACAGGTTATAAAATTTTATTTCTATAATCCAAAACTCAGCTTAAATTCAACTGGCGAAATAATTAAGCGCTCAATACATTATGCATTTCTATACGACACTAAAAATAATTATTGTTTCATTAGTTGCTTAGTGACGCAAATATTTAAGGCGGAATGAATTTTTGAATTTCTGTTGTTTTAGAGGTAATATAAAAGGTGAAAACCTGTATTATATATTGATACAAATTGAAAATGGGTTGGAAGACAGTTAAGGAGAAAATACAAAATTGATTGTATAAACACAATGGGCCTATATGTGTACAGAGGAACACTGTATAGGAATACATTTTAGTTGAGCGGTAGTGATGCCTATAAGGTATATATCTGCTTATATCTGTACACACACCCTCTCCTGTATTCATATATCGATAAGTTCAAATAAATATTTTAGAACACACATAAGAAAACATATTTGCTTTCTTTATTTATGCAAAGGTAACTATGGTAAGTGATAAAGTGAGAATATTTATTGCATACTGGAAACTATATGTAGATATATGGAAGGGATCCTTGAAAAGATAAATGCATATATATATATAGGTCAACACAAAAAAAAATTCGTTTTTTAAATCCAGTACTATTTTTAAAAATTAAAATTTTTAAATTATTCTATGAAACAGAGATGTTTTTATGGTTATGATGATATTCATAAACATTATGTAAATATGTAAATGTATACATTTTATATACTATAAAAATAAAACTGGATTTAAAAAAAATGGTTTTAAAAAACGATTTTTTTTTGTATTGACCTATAGTTTAAAAGTAATAATAGCTACGATTTTAATTTTCCAATTTAAATTTGTCAAAAATCTACATCTCAAAATTGATTCCCAGTAATATATTCCGTTGCGCTTGTTTTAATTTTTATATTAAATAAATTTAAGTTATTACCATGCTATTATCAAAAATAGTAAAATATTTCTAATATGTAATAGTTAAATAAATAAATCATGACTCCATGATTATTTAAAAATGCTAAATTATCACATATATTTCAAAATATGCTATTTGAACACACAATCATAAAAAAATAAGTAAATGTAGATTATGATATGCATATTAATATTTTCATTACATAGTATAACCATATAACTATAGCACATATCAATAAGAACTTTGAAAATACACTCACATATGAATAGGGTTCGTGAAATAATAACTAGGTAATAAAAAGCCCAGGACACATACCCATAACTTTCTACAATAATGAAATAAATGAGAGTATAATAAATCAATTAAGTACAATAAAATATAATATACTGATATCAGTAATTTGTAAATAAACAAACTAATTTATTTGTTAAAATGTGAACAATGAAACAAAGTTCTTCTTTGTTTAACACTAAAATGAAAAAGTTCTCTAAGAAATAGAGATTCCAAGTTTATAATACATAATAGCTATGAAATGATCCCTCAATACTTTAGATGTAATAGTGCACAGATATTTCGTACCAACTCTTGCCAAACCAGCGCGTGCCCTCATCATTACTCTCCAGTCGGAACCAGTCATTATCAGCCTTCTTGTTGTTCTCCACATACTGGATCAGAGCCTCATATTCCTCCTTCAGTCTCTGAACCCAGAGGTCCCCATCTCTTGGTCCAGCTCTAGTCTTACAGAGAGGAATCGCTGCCAAAGTCTTCTTTGTTACCTCATCCACCATGATTGCCTAGTTTAATGCAAGACATTAGTGAATCAGATATTGGAATATTGAATTGAGACAACATTTTGATGTATCCTAATTCGCTTTTTAAAGCAACTAGTAATTTTAATAATTATTGATTATACTTATAAACATTCAAAAATTCACAATATACTTACAAAAATCTTCATGCCCAGAGTTGAAAATAAGATCATATAATCATGACAGAATAAAATAAAGCATTGCATTTTATATGAATTAAAACATACATTAATGAAATTACATTTAGAAAATTTAAATATATTTATTAATGTTTATTTAATATTTATCCAAACATTCATTTGATTGTTCAATTACATGTGATGATGTTATACTGATTGACCATATTATAAGTAATGCTTGGGAGTATTATGGAGGCTGTTATTTCAGAGATACACACAACATTCAGTAGGATTCCATCAATGCCTGCTGCTTTGCCAAGAGGAATACTTTTACATGCAATGGTTTGTTCTTCTTTTGCTCTGTAGAGAACATACATGGACCAGCTAAAAGACGACCTATAATTGATCTAAATGGATCTACATAAAGCCTCTATTGTTGCCAAAAATAGACCACATTGGACACATTTAATTTCTTGTAGTATTTAATCTCTCATATGCATTTTATTGTACCAAATGTTATTATTGGCAATGCTCAAGCACTTTAAGCATCTGATGATGTTAAATATATATATATTATTAGCTCTTTTTTACATGGGTGATAAAAAACCCCAGTATACTATGTTGTATGTGTTCCACAAACCATGAAACTTCACAATGCATCATTAGTCCAGCACACATCTTACCAAAAGTTGGGATTCTCTTTGATTCTATTCTTTACCACATGGTAATCTGAATTCAAACCAACATGTTACAATCTTATTGACATTGAATTTGTTGTGGTTTGTAGTTGTAATGTGTGTACCACAAATGAATTATTGTACATTGGAGTTATGTCCACAAGAGGTCAAGAGAATTAGCCCTTTTACAGGTTAATAATTGGAGATTTTCAATTATACTGCAGCAATAATTTTTTTATTCGATTCTGTGCAAATTAATGGTTTATGACCTGACCCCTTGGTTTATAAGTTAAACCAGTAGTAATAATTTTTTTAAATATATAACTTGAGTTTTTTGTCCTAAATGATAATATTGCATTCATTATAAATCAGGAATTTTATGTGTGTCCCATTTGGATTTTGAGCATATTTAACAAGAAGCTCTATCTATATTAGTTAAATAACCAGCCCTTACAAAAATGTAAATTTAAATGTCAACCAACTCAATTTTTTAATTGTTTTCTTTGTACTGAGTAATATTTAGCCTGATGATTTTCTAGTGGCTAACAATACTGCAAATATATTCACATCTATAAATAGAAAGCAGGGAATTATTGTATGTGTCTACAATTACTGCATGCCTGCTTCTCATATATATCAATTTTATGCACCTGGAATAAGATGTTTGAACAGTTCAAATCAGACACTAATTATGAGTTACTCTGTATATTATATTTATTTTTACTATATGCAAATAATACTATTATCTGGCCATAATTATAATATAAACATAAGTATTTAAGATGTTTTCTTGACCAGTATTACTTTTAATTGTACTCTTTTGTTCATATGAATTTATATTTAAGAAGGATATATGGTTCTATTTGAAAAGGTAAGTCAGTGTATAATATTATTCTTCAATTGGGGAGCATGACATAATGATACCACAACAAAACATTTTCACTATATTTAGAATAAATACATTGATAGTTAAGATTATTTCAGATATTGATATTCCTAGATCTATGATGTTTCATAATAACTTTGTTTTTATATTTTCATTAGAACTTTGTTTTTACTTTTTTAAATTCATTTAAATACTGTAGCTGTATTTTCTGTTAGTATTATTCATATAATAGTGCAATATTTTTATGTATCAGTATTTATGGATGGCCCTATGCATTTCTATGAAACAAATATTTATCTAAAACACAATGGAGAAATATGGGAGAAAGCAGTAATTTAAAAGCGAAATTAATATATCTGTAATTGTAATATCAATGTGAATGAGGTAAGTCTAGGTAATTGCTATCTCCCCCATGACTGTGTCAAATTTCTTGTTGTTGGCCTGGTTTTAGCATGCTCAGACTTCTGCAATTTGATTCTTATAAATGCACCTGATTGCATATGATCAAAACTGCAGTGTGTTCAAAATGCAGCAGCCAGGCTTGTCACAAATTCGCCTTGGCAAACACCATCAGTGCCACTACTATACCAGCTACACTGGCTTCCAATTAGTAAAAGGATAAAATACAAAGTTATTACCAATCAACATATATTCCAAACATGTTTCAACACCATGTGTCATCATCAGTGGCAAAAAATCCAAGTGTAAACAATTTTAAAAATGACACAAACAAAAATAAACAAATTAATGTAACTAAACAAGTTGAAAAAATGTTATGCATAATAATCCCACTCCTATAGCACATCATTTAGCAAATTGCTCTATGAATTGTAATAATAATTATTGTGACAGTTTTAAAGTTTTGTGTACTGGTGTTTCTGACTTTGACATTAAAATTAAAGAGGCTTTGTACATTTTAAAAGATAAACCACTTTTGAATGTTCAAATTAATCAAGGTTCTGAATTTACTGTTAAACTTTTCTCTTAACTCTTTTTCGCTGTCTTTTGTGTTTCGTGTTTTTCGCTGTATTTGTTTAGTTACATTTATTTGTTTATTTTTGTTCGTGTAATTTTTAAAATTGTTTACACTTTTGGATTCTTTTGCTACTGATGATAACACATGGTGTTGAAACATGTTTGGAATAAATGTTTATTGGATTAATTCTTACCTTTTTTATTAAATATATTAATGTTATGAATGCCAAAATCAGTGTAAAAAGTACAGACAAATTAAGAATTCACAAAATACTTTCAAATTATAAACTAAAGCGGTTGCATATATTCAAAAATATCAAATCACGTTTTTGGGAAAATGTTGGGCTTGCTATCCACAGGTTCAACTACGACAATCCCAATTCATCAGTGGCATTGGTATCGTTTGGCACAGATATGATAACCATTTTCCTCCATCACTGTTTTAAATCTTCATTGGCTTAGTGCCTCTCGCTTTTACATCATTTGGAGAAATCTTTAATTCTGTTTGTTCTGCCTGTCTTTTTTTATCGATACATGTTCTATTGGATTGATATACTCTTACCATTTACTTTAATGATTTAAGGCTGTACAAAACACTTTTCCAAAAAAATCTTTGAATAACCTTTAGAATGCAAAACAATATTGTTAAATCTAACTTGACACCCCAACATTATTTTATCAGATGGCATTTCAGTTGCAGAATGTGGAATACCCCGGTATCTGAAAATAAATAACGTTAATCCAATTTACAAATCCCACTTGTGTCCGATTAGCTCGATTGTGTTTTATAAAAATCTGTATCATTCTTTCGACAAAAGAATTATTCTTCGGATTATAAACTTGTGGACTTGATAGACTTGACTATTTTCAAATCTGATAAAATCACGAAAACATTATTTATCATCTATGAAGATATGTCTCTAGTATTAGATAAATTTCAGACGATCTCGTAAATCAACTACAACTTTCTAATAATGGCGTTTTTTCTGTTCTCCAAAAACTATGTGAATTCTCTCTATATGTCTCTGAGAGTTTAATTATATGGTGAACCTGTTTCGAAGAGCACCTGGTCCTGTAAGTCAAATACGAAAAACAACTATTAGCCATATCTTCAATATATTTGTATCCAGTAATAATCTTGACTGACTAATGATTGGTATTTTGTAATCCAGGATGCTCTTGGTGAATCTGAAACAAGATTGTGTATTATAATTATTCCGGTATAACTAGAAAATTGTTATTTATAGATGGCATCTTCTTCACTTGTCAGCTCTTTAGCTACATTCCTAAACGGAAAAAGCTTTGCATCGACAAATTTCGCAAATTCTAATCAAACATTTTACAATATTATCCATTTTCCTTGAGGCAAGATGCGTTTTACTAGTTATTTCTTCAGTTGCCTTAAACACGGCATTTATTAAGTTCATCGCCTGTTATTATCGTCGATCGTTTCGTGATAACATATCTGCAGATGGCTAATTGGATTTTAAATGTATATGCAATCAGACTCGAAGCCCATCTTTATAATCGCGGTCCTGATTCTTTGTTGATTATTTATCTGGATTAAATGAATAATTTATGGGTTTATGATTCGTGATGAGAAATAATATAGTTTCACCATAATACATTTTGACACGTTTCTTAACAGCCAATATTATGATGGCAAGGTATTCAGAAAGGTAAACCGTTTTTAATTGGTGCATTGTTTTTTAAAGGGGTCTATCTGAAATACAGCGTTCTTGTTTAGAAATCTATACAAATGCTCTGTCATTTTGTCAAAGTTATTGGCTTTTCTCACAAAAACATGTCTTTCAATCGTCTCTAGTACATTTTGTGGTTCAATGTTTTCCAAATACCAAACAGAATTGACCTGATTTCAGAAAAGGTATCTGAGCGTCCAGTTGAATATGATTAGTACATCATCTTCAATGTCAAGAATTGATTCATAATTGACTGTATTTACTATTTAGTGTAACTTCAAATGTTGTGATATCTTTGACCACAGAAGAGGTATTCCAGTCGTTCGAACACAAGCTACACTGTTGCTACAATCGATTCCTATACTCTTTTTCAGCACAACATCTATTAACTACAATGAGTTAATATGTGTGTCCATATGCCTAAATGCTGTCGTTACATTTCAATAACTTGCATTTGAGTCCAGGTTCATTTTTGGCTTTTCATGTAACTATATCAAGTACGTTTACTGAAGATAATCAATCGATTAATATTTCTCGATCTACATTTCCTGAGGAGCTGAGTACACTATTAAATGTACTATTTTTACTATTACAAAAAGTATCATTAGCTGCGTCGTTGTTTGAGTCATAAACGTTTGTTTATACACTTCATTTTATTATAATTCATTTTTGCTTCGCAGCAGCATGCATAACGTGGTGAAGGAACATCGTTCAACGTCTTCCTAGCTTTTGACAGTTTAAAGAATTTGCATCAACATAGGGAGAAACATGTGTTGCGATTTCTCCATTCATCATCTCCACTTCGCCCTCCTCAGTTTTTTTCTCACTGTTTTGTATCACCGATGGTATTTTCTTCAATTATACTCATCTTTTATTAATAATATGATATATACTTTTAATATCAGTAAACCCATTTGTCCTAGACTGGATTTTTCATAAACATATTCTAAGAAAGATTTCTCAGAAAATGTTTCAAACTCAAACGTATTTGATTTACAACTGACAAATCAGGCTAAATACACATTTCGGATTTGTTAATACCTCAATTTTACTAAAATTATCTAGCCAGAGTAGATCAGCGTTGGAGAACTTTAATCAGGAACCGTGCCTCGATTTGGTTTTTAATGAATAAGGTTTCCATGCAGTACATAGTTTAAAATTTCAATTAAAAGTGTTTAAATCAAATGACTGATAGCATTAAAAAATTATTAAAATAATGTGATTACTGTGTTTGCATAGAAAAAATTATACTTGATAATTATATCAACCATTAAATAATTTGTATAGTTAGCATCAATGTATAACGCTTTTTGGCAAATCAAATATGTTTTTATTTATATTACACAGTGTTCTCTTTTCTAAAAAGTATTATATGAGATAAGAGTCTTATTTGTTACACATATTCACACATTTTAAAGAGTAATTTTATAACCCCCTATTAAATATTGTTATGCAATGTTTTTGTGTTTCATAGATGCATTTTTATTTGTTTTTATTAGGTGTAAAGAAAATCGAATATATGCGTCAACTTTGCTGTTTTTCTATGTCATATAATGAACCAAAATATCGGGATTTTATGGTTAAAACTCATTATTATACATTGTATTATCCGAACGAAGAAAGAATATTCGAAACAGATTTTTTAATAAGGTTAAATGCTTCAGAATGTAAGTAAATCACATGTGTTGTATTTGAAAATTATAAGATGTGATGATGATAAATGTAAAACAAAGAAATAATTGACCGTAAATGCTAAAACAAGGCACTGGATTATAATTAAAAATGAACAATACATAATAGGTTTCGTTTAAAAAATAGTAATTAGAAGATAATTAAAATTAGGGATGTCGGTATTTGTTGTGGAAAAAAGTATATTATGAACCTTTTTTCAAAACTATTTTAGTTATATTACTAAATGAGGCTCACATGTATATAGAATTGAAATTGACTATTCAGTAATATATTATCGTTTCAATGAAGGCTCAGATAAAATAGTGCTGTTTTAGCAATGCAAATTTATAAATATAAACATAAGTCCTTGGGCAAATGTTTTACAACTATAATGCAACAGGAACGCAGATCAAATTGTTGTGTATTAAACAAATAATTTAACTTTCAAAACTTTTAACTCAAAATATGGTATGGTATTTACAAACCTATTTTTTCGTTTTACTTTATTACTATAGTTTTAAATGTAAAAACTATCAATTGAATTATTGACCATCTCACTGCATGTTTAAAGGATGATGGTCATCGTGTTATATGAGGAATAGCAGAAGTATTTAAAAGTTCTAAATAAGAATCACCTGTCACTGTTGTTTAAAAAAATAGGGTCCAATGACTTTACTGGGGCATATTCCAACCCATACCATAACACCAGGACTGTTCACATATTTTCAAGTGATATCAAGCTTGTCTTGAGAGTAATAAAATATGCAATTGTGTCGATTAGCAGTACTATTCATTTGAAAGAAGATTCATCAGTAGACATAATGTTGAAATCATCTAGGAATAATCGTTCAAAGTCTTCGCAGAATTGAAGTCTTCGGTCAGGATCGTCCTCATTTAATTCTTGCACCAGCCGTGGTCGCCATACTTTCAACCCAAGGCTTTTGATTATGTTTTGGATGCTTGTTCGTTTGATGTGCAGGTCTTTTGAGAGTCTTCTTGTTGAATTATACGGTTCTTGATTTACAGTTTATTGCACCACTTGACGATTGTAATCGGTATTCACTGATAGAGGTCTACCCGCTCGTGGTCGATCTTGAACTGACCCCGTGTCTTCAAATCGCTTCACAATATCCCTAACAGTTTTTCGTCGAACTGATCTATTAATTTCACCTTCGAAATCACTATATACGGAATTATAATTGTCTGAGCTGTAGTAATTTTTAACACAATAAATTCGCTGTTGTAAATTTAAGACGTCAGCCATGATGCTGTAAACGAAAAGTATGAACTACACTGACAATCAATATCGTTATTCAAATTCAAATTCAGATTTGTGATTCATTATCGAATCACTGATAATCAATATCGATGGTTATGATTTTATTAATCACTGCATTTTAAAATAGGGTCATTGATTTAACATCGTAGAATAATAGCTGAATACTTTAATAAAAAGAGGGGCGGGCGGTGACTTACTGGCCACCCTGTATAAATATATATTAAATAGTATAGTATCAAAAAAGTATAAAGTACAATAACAAATTGGATCTCAATATGCCGAGAACTTTTTTTTGTTATTTTAAAATGGTATGATTATTTGTATGAAAGTATAATTTACAACGTATACCTGTGTTTAACGTATATGATCACATATTATCTGTAGTCATAGAGAGGAAGAGACTATATAAATCTGAATCTTGCTTTTTGAAATGGTAAAAAAGAACCGATAATTTTAGTTTGGGGGTTAATTATTGTAAAAAACAATAGAGAACAGACTTAGCATTTATATAAATATAAGCCTGATATTAAAATTGCTTTTTCCACTTTATGCAAACAACAAATTGCTTTATAAGACTCCACATATATAAATTAATCCGTACAATTTAAATCATTGTCGAACTTAAAAGATATATCCTAGACTACCAAAAACTGTAATTTTACATATACAGTCCCGGACAAAATAAGCGCTATATCCAATATTAGCATTAGAATTGCTGATTTCATTTTGGGTTGATATATACGAATTTATCAAGGGACTAGTATCCCTATTATACAGGGAGAGGCAAAAGTTACTCCCAACTTTGACTCTGATATTGATGTCTCTAATGTAAGATATTGATTTCAATGTAATTTTTATTTAATTAAAATCCAATCCAATTTTTATGTCTGAAATTCAAAGCAAATTTAAAGTTAAATTTTAAATTTAAATACACATCTATGAACTACTTTATTTCATAATTTGTTAAAAATGGCTTTTCGACTTACAAAGCATCAACGAATTACAGCAGTAATGCATTGCTACAAATGCAATGAAAATGGAAGTGTTGCTGCTAGAGAACTGGCTGAATAATTTAACGTACGTGAAATCAGTAGTACCTAAACCTATCAAAAATATTATTCAAAAATTTGCAGAAACGGGAAGCATTAAAGATGCTCCATGGTTAGAAAGACCATCCACTGCTACCACAAATGAGAAGGGAGATGCGTTAAAAACCTCTTTGCAACGTAGTCCTAAAAAATCAGCCTTTCTATTGAATTAGGTGCTAGTCAAAGAAGTATCTTGAGATTACTATGCACAAGAATAACGTAACCCCAAACATTACTCGTTTATTCCACGCAATGCATGATGGTGACGCAGGCGAACGGAATTTTGTGAAACTTTTCTTGAGACGGCTAATGGTAATCCTGATTTTATTGACAACATTTTGTGGTTTGATGAAGCCACATTTAAATTAAATGATCACATAAACATTGTGTGTACTGGTCAAATCAAAACCCACAAATAATATTGGATAAAGATGTAAATTTGCCAGGCATTTCAGTTTGGACAGCCATTTCCTCCAGTGGAATTATTGACTCTTTTATCTTTGAGGGCACCGTCAATTCTGTTAATTATTTGCAAATGTTGACTACTTATTTTGACCCAGAGTTAGGAATCAAGTTACCTGTATTTCCAACAAGATGGGGCAGCCCCCATTATGCTTTAATTGGTCAGCAATGGTTAGATGTCAACTTCGAAAATCGCTAGATTGGGAGGCGTGGCCCAATTGAATGGCCACCTAACACCCCCAGACTTCTTTCTGTGGGGTGTGCTGAAGGACGCTGTTTATAAAGATAAGCCACGTACCAATCCAGGAGCTGCGAGATTCAATAGAAGAAAGTTTCACAACCATTAACGCTGCATTATGTAAAACAGTTTACCGTAGTGTTGTCTCCAGAGCAGAAATCTGCATTGAATATAATGGAGAACATTTTGAGAACAGAAGATAACTATTGATAATCTCAGATGGTGTAGGTATTTGTTACATTGTTACATTGTTATTGCTGTTATTGTACAATCTACTGATATCTTGTTATGAAATCATTAAAACATTATAATTTCAAATAAAGTATTTATCATTTCAAAATTGGGAGTAACTTTTGCCTCACCCTGTACATATCAAAATAATTTTGATATAATAATGAATTTCTAGTGAATTATATTATTAAATATTAGACATCTAAATACTTTAAGATGATTTATCATTTAAGTCAAAAGGGAAATATACACACATATATGTATGTTACTTACGTGGACCAACTTTACAGATTTATGTACACATTATGATTTGATATTCATATATATATACATACAATAAAATATTTTAAATATAAGTATGAATATTAAAATAACACTTGACCGTGTGTTGAAACAATATCGTTTATATATATATAACATTTCACCATTGCAGACATAAAACTTTAATTCTAATTTATTAATTATTATTTTTGGTTTTATTAAGATCACAGTTCATGTTACCAACTTGCTGGATTTCTCGTTATTGTTTAGATAATAAAATGCAAGTCTACGCACTTCGTCTATCAAAACTTCCAGTTACTTCAAAACATGTCATCCTTCGTTCTTGTCTTTCGATTGTTTACTCTCTTGGACGTCCATTTTCTTTGCTCTAGCCCGTCCATAACCTCTTTCATTTTAATATATACTCAACGTTTACATCCAAATATTTCATAATAATTAAAGACTTAATAGTTATGAATTAATTAATTATGCAAAAGCTGTCCGTAAATTATATACCATGTGGTGCTACAGAGTATTATATAATATCAATGGTATGATAGCAATAATAATGATTATGATATTATGCATAGTTAAAAATATAATGTGTACATTAATAATATATCGTTATATAAATATGTTTTAATAACTGCTCATCAAAAATAATGTCACTAATAAAGAGTGCATAGAATGGCCTTTTTAGAGTTATTTTAAAGCGAAAGAGTGACAATATATACACATGTATCTATATACCTAGCGCTTGATGGTTTTAATAATAATTTTGCCCGTATGTCTGTGAGGCATGGACTTTTAATCAAGAGATTCAAAAAACGAATCAATGTTTTTGATATCCGCTGCTATAGGAGACTCCTTGGCATAAAGTACACAGATCGGTGAACCAACATATTATCAGTAATGCAGGAGGCAGAGAGAAGGGCAGGTCGACAGCGTTGGCTCACACAATCGTACATGATTGTGCGCCAGGTCATCGAATACAGGGTCACCCAAAGGGGGACATGGATGACGGACTTGGAAACATGGGCGGGCAAATCTGCGACAGTTGCAACGAGAACAACTAAGGATCGAGATCGGTGGAGGAAGTTTGTGTGATGTGTTGTGCATCCAAGGACAATCACTGTCTATGATGATGATTAATTGATAGCTATAGAATTTCTTATTCAAATTTGTATCAATGGGCAGATTTGAAATAAGCAATTAAAAACGGAAAAATGTCAATGAGCATTTTTAAAATGTGAAGTTAGATACTTCAAATTAGTAATTGAAGTCTATAACCGTAGCATTCATACAGATTCAATTTCTATGGTGCCATCAGTATTCTGTTGATTAACTAAAATTACATAGATATAGATAATTTAATTTATCAAATAATGGTGACATAATTATACTGTTCAAAATACGACAGACTGTTTATTTCCTGTCTTATAAATTCTCAGCCCATTCTTTTGATCTCTGTTTTTATATGCTTTAAGTAATGCAGTTGGATTATATTTAAATACAGAAATCAGACATCAATGATTCCGAAAGTAATACGCCGTAACAATTCAACGGAGGGATAGATACATTAAGCAATTATTTACTGATTACGGTGCTTTGGAACAAATTATAAAGATATGTAGAAATCATTTGTTGAATAGTATTGATATTGTGGAAGTTGGATAATCAGATAATCACCGAGTTTGTCTTTTGAATTGCCAAATATATTCCTCCTCTTTATACTAATTATGAGGGCTTAGGGTTCTACTGTACGAATAATGCCAATGATTACAGCTAATGATATCTTTCCTCTTGAGTCTCCCAAGGGACACGCGGATAATAGGATTTTGGGGAGAGTTCTTTAAGGGATCAATTGACTGAGTTAATCTCATTTCACTTGTTGTGTTGGCGCGTTTTCTTATAATGTGGAATTTACCCCAATGCATAAGATAATAGTGAGATTGTGGAAAATCATGATGATTTCTTCCAGTTTAAACTTTACGATGTATAAAATTTGTTATAGGTAAAGAAATTGATATAAATGCCGACAAAACCTTCTTTAAAAATATTGTAACAAATTCGAGATTTTATAAAAAATTATTATTATTACGTAATATTATATAAAACCGTACATACGTACGTAGGATTACATAGTTACATAATAATTAAATTTCATATTGATTGATTTAATGGAAGTAGTTTCCCGATATGTATTCCTATTATTCCTAAGTATGATATAATACTGTACTAGTAATAATAATAACTAATTAAAAACCTTAATAAAATATAGATTACAAACTTACTCAAAAAGGAAGTAAATTTTTAAATCAAGTCTTCGGACGATAACTGTATTCATTCAAAAATCAAAGATGAAACATTTTATTAGAAAGCAGGACGATCATTCATATTTAAAATAACTGTACAACATCCAAAAATAAGTATAAATGGCACTTGTATATTATTATAGTTGGTTAACCAGTTGAGTTCAATTGAGTCAATTTCAGTCAATATTATGTACTCAATACACTAGATATATTATACTACGGCTGCTTTCAGCAAGTGTAATTTAGTAGTTAGCAAAAGAAATCAGTTCATGTTACAACGTGTAAATTTGCTATATTTTTCTCAAATTGTAAAGTTTTTATTATTTGATTGTATATATTTCCGAAGGACATAAGTGAAAGCGTAACCGTTTAATTAAATAGAAGGTTTGATAAAAATGCCACATATATTATTATAACTTCAATATGCGTGGTAAATTGAACTGAAATTATTACTTAGTTGTCACATTTCTTTACCAACTAACTAAAAAACAAAAAATCTAACTCCGAATACAATTCTAGCGCTTCGTAGCAAGTCTAGATTATCAATAAAATATATACATACCTACTATGATGTAATAATGCTTTTTACGCTACAAGTCGATAGACAAATCAATGTACACATTCAATATAAAATATAAGAAAAGTAATTAAATACTTAACATAGCCGCAGCCATAAAAAATTCTGTACTAATGCTATATAAAAACAATAAATAGTTGAGCTTTATTAGAACGGTCTAACGCATAATATACACAGCTGAAATAGAAGTACAAATAGACAAATAATAAAGTTTATAAAATACACATTACAACACAAAGTCTAGTAATCTTAATAAAAATGTATAATGAAGATATAGACCAAAATACCTTAAGTTATATTAAAATCACATATATACCTTTAATCACTGCAAAAGAAGTCACACAAAATTATTTGTTACACAAACAAACAAAATGATGTAAACAAGTTCAGACCTTTATAGTACGTTGGGAGTTAAATCAGACATGTTATCTAAACCTACGGTAGTAAGCTGTTGGCTCATGCGAGCAACCTACGTACAATAAGGTATATTAGAACACCACAAAAACGGTCATTTTAAAAAAAGTTACCATTTAAAAATTAATTTATATTTTGAAATGATTTAACTTTTATCGTGTAGCGCCGGGATATTTAGATTCGAAAAAACGATTTTTTTTCGTAATTATAATTCTCCTTCTTTTTATTCTTCAGACCCAATAACACCCCCTAAACTTTAAGCGATTTTTATGAAATTCTGAACATATATTGGAAATGTCGGAAGGAAATATGATAGTTTTACCTAGCAACCGTTGCTAGCCTAGATTTTGCTGTTGAAAACCACTAATTTACCTAGCAACCGCTGCTAGGGGCCTAGGTTTTGCATAGCAACCACTATTTAGACCCATAAAACTCCTAAACTTTAAGCGATTTTTATGAAATTTTGAACATATAATTGCAATGTCCTTAAAATGAGAAAAATATTATTTTAACCTATTAACTGTTGCTAGATACCTAGATTTTGTCTAGCAACCATTGTTTCCTATCTAACACGTTATAATTAGCTAATTTTTAGCGTAAAATAGACAGCTACCTATGTGTTTTGCAAGAACAAAATTTATATTATTAGAATCACCATGAAAAACTAAACAAAAATAATGTATTCAGCAAAAAATAATGATATTAATATAATCAAAAACGTGGCAAAAAGTGTGTTAGCTCAACCCATGAAAGAAATTAAATATTCGTTAAAGGTGTTTGCTCTTTAGTTAATTATATTAAACTTGAGAAAACTACGCTTTTTTATTATTAAGAAAATTATTAGGAATATTCCTGCCATTGTAATACGTTTATGTCTTAATTCATAGAAATATCAAAAGTTAAATTGATAAATTAATACATAAAATTATTAGAAAACACATTAAATTGAATGACTTTATACAATTACAAATATCCCTAGATAAAATGCTTTTAGTATAATAGTTTTTTAAAGGTGCTACATAGCTCAAGTCCAATATTATTAACTAAAGAGCTAATACATTTGAAATATATTTCATTTGTTTAGGGGGTTAAGCTATTTTCTTCTTTGTCGTTTATTGTATAGGTTTCTTTCTCTTTATTAGGTGGCCTCTGTAATTTTGAAACCATTTGTTTATGGCTCCAAACCATTTGCAAATAGCAGCAATAATTTCAAAGCCCGATTCTCAAATGTGTATAATCGAAGTAATTAATATCTACACAACCTTGTGCATTATTCAAACATAAGACAAATGAAGAAAGAAGCTCAAGTTGTGAAATTTTATGTGTAAAATATAATGTTATAGTCATGTCTGGCAAATCTGAATATGAGACTATTACAAAAGTAATCTAATACAATATTTTCAATCATGACTAGAGTGTTCACTTCAAAAATATGGTCAAACACAATATATTTTCAATCATGACTAGTGTTCACTTCAAAAATATGGTCAAACACAATATATTTTCAATCATGACCAGTTCCTTAAGATTGAGAATTTTTTCGAATATAATTCTTAGGCAGCTCGAGATTACATATTTTATATAATATTCTTTATTATATCACCTCTCATTCTTATAGGTGAGTACACGATGGAACCTCGGATTCGGGCTTCATCTCGCCTGGTTCTGCAGTGATGTCTTTCTTTCTGCAAGCAGCATCGCCAACCTCTGTGTCATCTCCGTCTACCGCTATCTTGCCATCGCCTATCCCTATCGTATTCGCTACGCCATGTCCCGGCGACATGTCTCTCTCCTTTTGAGCATCGCATGGGGCCTCGCACTCCTTGTCAGCCTCGCGGTGATGCTTGAAGCCATCATCATGGAAAAGAGTCGTGAATATGCAGCTTCCCAGAAGAACTGCACCGTGACCTACTTCCGCTATCACCATGTCAACAACTATATGCTTGGCTCCACCCCTTTCTTAATCTACGGGAGTATACTCACCTTCTTCCTGCCTCTAGGGGTTATGGGATTCACTGGAATTCGGAGTATTCAGCTTCTCAATCGGCACAGTGTTATTGCGACAGGTTTGCACAATGTTATGACCATCTGTGTCAATAGCGACATTGATCTGGACAATCTCAACAACACTCCACACAAACAACAACACGATGACACCAATGAGACCAACAAAGTCCTTTCCACTGAATCATCACCTTTATCACCAGCACAGTTGACCTTGCCAATAATCGATCCTCAATTTGGCACATCACCTCAGACGAATAGACCTCGATCAACCTCAATATTGCTCGAATCTTCCTGTGGTGATCCCTCTGAAAATTGTTTCCAATTAGTGGAAACAAAATCGGCCAATCAAGAAGAAGAGGCGACACAAGAATCTCTTCTACTAACATTACCGCCACATATTACGATAACTGCGACACCAGCAACGCCTCGAGAGTCAGACATAATGACAACAGAGCATCTCACACCCAACTTTTACTATAATACCGAAGGGAAGAGAGGTAATCATTTTCATCCACTCGATCATCATCATCACCCCTGGTCTTCTCGAGGTTGCAGCCCTCGTACTTCTAATGCCCTTTCAACTGCCCGGCCTCGTTTGGCAGGAATCTTCGTGGGGACTCGACAAAACAGCATTTTTGTTATATCCTCCAAGGAGCAGCGAGCAATTAGGACACTGTTAGTCGTCTTCGTCTGTTTCGTCATTTTTTGGTTTCCCTTTTTTACGCTCCAGTTAGTTGTGGCTTTTGCCCCAGCCGGAACCGTTTCGAGTAATCTACTTTTTGATCTTGCTTGGCCAGGTTACGTCTCATCTGGAATTAATCCTGTAATCTACGCCATTTTCAATCTTGAGTACAAGGAGTCGATGAAGAGCCTCATAATCTCCATATTCTCGAGCTGTTCATGGACTAGGCGTAAACATCGGATTTAACATTCCTGTTATCGCTCGGACAACAAATACAAATAACCCTCTAGGTAGCTTTACGGTCGACTTATTAATCCTACATGTAAATATTGAACGTGTACATTAAATAAATTATTATTATTAGAGTTTTAGAGTTTTATCTATTTTCCATTTAATATTATTATTCATAATTCTTCTTTTATTATAAATTTAAAAAAAATGATTTGCTAAATTATCTACGAGAACATTTACAAATTCATGCTCACTTATATATGAAAATAAATAGATTAAAAATATATCAAAATACATGTACACACTATATCAGTTTGATATTTAAAACATAGCATATATCTGATTTAAGTTGAAAACAAGTGGCTTTCTAATTTTTCTAATTAATATCATTCTTTCAGCTTCACTTGCTTATTTTTTGTCAAAATTGTGTTCAAGTTATTACTGACATTGAGCTTATAGATATAATATTTTTATGATAACAAATGCCTCTAGAAATATAGGTTTAGGATGACCATTATTTATATATATATATATACATATCGTATATATTTAACGATTTCATCCAAGTCATCTTAATATATTATTTTTATATTGGCTAATGTCCTGAAAACTATTCACTGTGAATTCCTTCCTGTTACATATCATAAAACGCATACAATAATAATGTTTCAAGTCTATTTCAGTTATTGATAATTAATCTATTATATATTGGACGCAAACGTATATATCTATACATTAAAAAGTATTAGAATAAGTAACTAATTTATCTCTAAATAACAAATTATATTGAAAATGTTTAAAAAATCAAACCTTTGTGTACTTTGTTAATCTTCTGTTTTGATCATATCCGAATTCAAAGAATATATAGCTAAACATTTCTTCATTATTTTTTATTAGTACGAACATATAACCAACGCAATATTGCCTAATTTAGAGAATACTAGTTATATAGACATTATACATGCGATGGTAAATAAAATTCGTTTATATAAATATATAGTGCTTTACAAATTTTCATTAATACCAATATAACCAATTACTAGTATTCATTATTATATTTACTTTCCTATTAGAAATTAAATTAGGAATCTTAAAGTAGAGGAAATGTTTGGTTGATATCCTTTTAGGTTTATATCATGTATACGGTTAATTAAAATTAATGTGTTTTAATGTAAAATAGTAATATTTACCTAATAAAGTACGTATATAAGCTGTAGATCAAAATTGATATTGATAGATCAAAAAATAAAGTTCGGAAAGTTACATAAAAAATATAGAATAACATGCTCGTTTAACTACAGTTTCATCTATTTATTTATATTTTTATTTAAACAAATTCTTATTTACATAAATTAGTTTCAAATATCAGCATAATACATAACTTAACCTTTTGACGTCCACAAACCACTGTTGTACTGCAGGTTCAAGCCCACCTCAAATTAAAATTGTTTTCCATGTGTTTATTTGCATCAAAAATATTAATTTTAGGGACCCTTTTTAGATTAGTTTAATTTTCTGCGCAGCTTGAAAGTTAACCTTTTTGAGCATAGTAGACTAATTACATTCAATCAATTATGGAAAAAAGGTAAGATATTTATTTATAACTTTTAAATATATTTTGTTAGGTATATAAATAAATAAATATTAAAAGCAAAATTATTTTCTATTCAAAAATATATCATCTACAACATCTTAATAATAAAAAAAAATGGACTGGGATGCTGGTGCCCCTCTCGTAGAGAATTGGGATTTTAGTGAAAATTATCAAATTTATATATTCTGACATTTTTAGAATATTAATATGTTAATTAAGTATACAAAACCAACTATTTATAACTAATACATACTATGCATACTTTTTATATAATTTTCAGAAAAATAGTGACATGAAATATACTTTAGACTCGATAATTTGGATACTGATAAATTAATTACATGTGATGTTGGACATTATAGATAATGAGGCAAAAAAATGTACACAAAAAATGTAATCAATGATAGTGACTCTGAGTTTCTAGTTGAAGGTCCAGATAAAGCAAGGGATTTGCCTCCTAGGCAAATATTGAGCAGTCTAAAAAAGATTACATAAATGTGTGCAAAAGTATGAAGATACAAAATATGAAGGATGGTAAATCTCAAAGAAAAAAATTGGTAAATAAACTAGATGAACTTCTATTTGATTGGAAATATACAGAAGCAGCTATTTAGCAATAAAAAAATATTTATTTGAAGAGGAAATAAAGTTAGACATTCAGAAGTTCCACTTTTACTTATGCATATTTTTTGATCTACTGCGATGTAAGCTGCGTAAACTAATTACTGATACACAATCAAAGATTTCCAAAGAAAATATCACTTATTCAATTCAAATCAGTCATTGCTGATTGTCTTACACGTCATTTTTCCCTTCGTAAACGGAGTTTTCCTCAAAACCGTTCAACAGGTACTTCCCAAATGGCTTAAATGGTAAAACAACCAGTACATCATCTTCCCATATTTTTCGAATCAAGGTGACGATGTGTTAATTGTTCAAATAAAAAGATGGAACAGCAAACATCAATTATGTCTTCTAGTTGTAAAATACATGGTCTGTGTTTGGTAATAAAGCGTAAATGATTTCTTGAATACTGTGACAAATTAATGCTTTCGTATACTTACTCTTTTCTCCATATCGTTGATTAACTCAATCAGCTTCCACCACTATTGATTACTATTATTTTCTTATTGCAATTTAAAATATTATTGTTTAATATTATAGAATTATTAAAATCTAATTTAAGTATGTTACCATTGACGTTCATTCAATTAATTCATGCTAAATTATTATCTTGAAGCAAGCTGACTTATTCACAGTGACGTCACGAGCATTAAATTATGACAGCCAAGTTGGGGGAATTGGAACTTGAAAAAGTGCATAAACGTACTGGCTCCTAGTTTTTGGTGCTCTAACTCGTGCAAAAGAATGGAAAGATCCAGACGATAGACATTGTATTATTGAAAATTTCAGTGCGTGTTGCGGACTCACTGCACTTGAAAAAGTTCACCACATTATTTGGCCAAAACTATTTTAGAAGAAACAGCTTACCAGGAAATCGAAAAAACCCTGAAAACGTATCTTAAACCCCCCAAAAATACTGTTTATATGCGAAAGGACGAATTTCTATAACTCAAAGCAAAAAGATAATGAAGCTATAATGGATTTCATTATGCGTCTTAGAAAGGCTGATGCCTTTTGCGAATTTGAAAAGCTAAAACATAGCGCAGACCCTACCGAAGAAATGTTACGCATTGCTGTTATGGGGAATTCAGCTTGACTGAAGAATGTGAAAATTCTTTTAATAACTTGAAGGCAGAAGTGTCAAGTGGTCCTATTGTAAAACCTTTTGACTTTCAAAAGGAAGGGACTTTGGCAACTGATGCATCAAAAGATCAGTTAGGAGCTGTTTTAATTCAAGAGGGACATCCGGTCATTTTTATTTCACGTACTTTTTCATCAAATGAAAACAATTACTAAAATATCGAAAGGGAATCCCTGGCCAGGCCATAGTATGGGCGACACTCTGATTTAAATACTTTCTATTAGGCCGGAAGTTTACCATACATACGGATCACAAACCGTTACAATATTTTTTTGCAACGGAGCGGTAGTACCGGATGGTACATCAGCAAGAATATGCAAATGGGCTTTTGAAATCATGCCATATGATTACATGATAAAATACATTCCAGGTGCTCAGTTGACTTATGCTGATGCTTTATCCCGATTGAAGTTAAAAGCAAGTACATACAAGCAAGACGAAATCGTCATGCAAAATATTCACTCTACTGATTTTGAAGAAAGTGTCTTAGACAGAGGCAGTGTTCAATTTGAACTCACGAACAATCGATTAATTGTTCAATTAATAAAAAAAATACGAAGTGGCAATTGGACTAAACTAACTAAAGCTGAAAGACCTTTTGGAAAAATTTCAGATTCGCTAACAATTGAAGATGGATTAATATACAAAAAGGATCGCCTATATATTCCTCCACGCTTTAGACAAGTGAACTGTGTCACAACAATGATCAAGCTGGCACGCAAACAACAATAAATCGAATTAAACTATCATTCTGGTGGCCGAATGGTAAACTTTTAACGAATGGTAAAACTTTGCAAGCAATGTAAGCAACTGAGACCAAATTGCGCAAAAAGTGTCAATCGTTGACCAGAAGCGAATCCTTTTCAAGGAATCCATATTGATAGGGCATACATGAAAGATGAAACTTGCAATATTTTGATAGTTATGGTGGATGCCGTATTGGTGTGGATCGAAGCTTTTTCTGTTAAGAATATAAACTCTGAAACGGTCATCAATGACGTACGGTTTTTACCCGATTTGGAATTCCTGAGCTATTTGTATCGGATAAGCTCAGGAATAATTACCTCACACGAACTGAATAATTGCCTGAAAAAGGAAATCGAAACACCTATATATATACTTTCCGAGAGCTAATGGAGCGGCAGAGAGCGCGATACAGAGAGTAAAAAGAGCTTTGCGATCATATAATGAAGAAACCAAACTACATTTAGATTTCCAGGCATATTTGCAAAAGATTTTATTTCATCATCGTGTGTCTACTATTCCCAATGGAAAATCTCCTGCGGAAATAATTGTTGGAAGAAAATAGAGAGTTCCCGTTGTCTCCAGATTTTCTCAAGGAGAAGACATATGGTTTTAACCATGTAAAAAAACACGTATACAAAACCAGTGACATACCTTATGACAAAAGGAACAAACACATCTTGGATTCTAGATAATAATGGTTTAACGAACCTTTATGCAATGATAAAATGTCACAAAATAAAACCTCGGAAGAAGGTGATGACGAAACTCAATCAAATCTCATACAACCCATGGAACATTCTACAGCAAAACAGCCAACAAATTCCACACCTACATTAGAACATATTCCGGTAGAGCAATCAGAAATTCGATGTTCAACGCGAATGAAATTGCAACCCAAAAGGTTCGGTTTCAATTAGTGAAGAGGAGGATGTGATAAATTAATGATTTCATATACTTACTTATTTTTTCCATATCTATGATTAACTCAATCAGCTTCCACCACTATTGATTACCGTTATTTTCTTATTGCAATTTCAAATATTATACATAGTTTAATATTATTGTATTATTTAAATCTAATTTAAGTATGTTGTCATTGACGTTTATTCGTCAATACATTCATGTAAATGTGGACATATTTGCAAATGTAGACATATTTGCAAATATGGACATATTCGTATAAATGTGGACATATTCATGTAAATGTGGACATATTTACAAATATATTGACATTTACATGAATATGTTCACATTTACATGAATATGTCCACATATTTGCGAATATGTCCACATTTTCACTATATTTTTTACATTTTTCTTGTGTGATCCTTCTCGGCCGCCATATTACTATGGAAAAATAAGTTTTTGATTCTAGTACTTACTTATCAACACATAATGGTACTCATAAGGTAAAAAATCATTTAAATGGGATTTTTTGGAAAATAATTTGTTACTTAAAGTTACCTATTAACACATATTTGTACAACTTTTGTATACCTACATGCCCACTATACCTACTGTACATTTTATTAATTTATTTTGTTAATTCCAATATTGTTCATGACCATTATTATTCATTTTAGGTATCTAATTTATATTTGTAATATTCATAATATACCTACCTGTATGTTGGAATATACAGGGGTTGTTATTACGTGATATATACACACATGTGTACATACTCATATATAATTAATTCTCTATAATGATTAATGGTATGTTATAACTATATAATTATTAAAATACGAGTATATGCAATTGATGAAATAAAAAAAGTGATGCCTCAGTTATAAAAATCGGTATTTTATTACATTTTATTAAGATTCAATTTTTCACCTGAGTGACGGTCCCGGCTTAATATGTCTACTTCTGAAAAATATTTTTCTGAAATATTTTTCTAAATATAATCTGGTGGGCTCAAATTAACCCCCTATTAATATAAAGTTAGGAATTATTATGTGTGGAAGCCTTGTGGGAGTCAAAGGGTTTAAGCATTATGTTATATTATATAATTAAATATATAATACCGTTGCGTTTTGTTATATAGGTAGTATTCTTTGTTAAAACCCTGAAAAATCAGAAAAAATTATAGATAGGTATATAGGTGTAAAAATGTAAACATATGAAAAATTATTAACGACAAAGTCAGCTAGCATTTATTATATTTTGTACGTAAGTATACCATTTAATGGGCTTATAGGAGACTATTCACAATTATTACGTTACGCTTGAGTAAGGGGGTGGTGCGGGGCCATGGAGGAAAATTGTGATTGTGTGACGATGCATAACGGGGCCGGGTGGGGTGTTTGGTCATGTATAACGTCACGCTAGAAAACAATTCACAACATTATAATTTATGATGTATGTATTCCTTAATATTATATTAATAATAATATATCAATTATATCGATTATATTATTATATTATTATTACATTATAACGAATGGTCCTTAGCAAATATACACTATTTTTAATTAATTTTCGTTTTGTCTATTGAAAATATTAGAAATATAGAGCCATAAAACAAAAATTGATGACCAAAATTAGTAAGCCTGTTCGTATGAAGCAATGCTTTAAATTATTCTGATAATATATCTAGATATAAGAATTACTAGTTTCGTCAAAACAAACTAAATACAACTGCAAATTTTGTAATTGAAATTTGAAATTTACAATAAAAATGTAATAACAATAAATCTTTATATAAAGATTAATTGAATTCAATACCGTAATTCTATACAGTTTCTTTTTTGTGATAAATATAAGGCAAATTATTAAAAATAATAGTATCCTACAATTTTTTATACGAATACCTATGCTTTAAAATAGGTATATAATTTAAAATTTTCGTTTATATCAGGTTTTTTCTTTAATTGCATCAAATGATTTAAACTATGTAAATAGCGCGTTACTTAAGCAAAAATTTCCGAAAATATTTTCTCTGATTATATTTTTGAATAAATTATAATGAGAACAATTTTGAATAATATTTTGAATTTGTTTAATGAAATAAATATGGATCTATATAATTTTATTTTACTCATAGACATAATAAGTAAAATTAGAAATTGTCACATGCAATTACATATATCAACTAAATAGGACACTTTGACTTGTAACATTAAATTTAATAATAAGTTATTATCATATTAATAATATATTATCTGTCATGTATACTTATAGTTATAAATATAGTCTATATAAATATAGAATGTAATATTGCTGCAATTATATATCATTAAATATTTTCCAATAGGATGGTGCAATACTATCCATTTGTTAAATAAATTAACAAGTTTCCATATGCAATTCTATTTCTAACTTCTAAGGACAAGGCTATTAAGAGTTAGTAAGTTTTAGTTAATAAGTAATATAACTTATGATATTGTTATTCATTTAATTTTTATAAATGTTATGTCTATTTAATATATAGAATGTAGAATCTATATAGCCTGCAGATATATATTGATAGTGATACAGGCGATCGTTAAGATCGCACCCGTAAATTCCGAAATTTTTATAAAACAGAAAACAATACTAATTCCAAACGTATTCTTAATTTCTACAGAAAGTCAACAGAAACAACAGAAAGTCAACAGAAAACAACACAAATGTCAAATCTTACGA